>CAUYUJ010020148.1:205000-320000 GCA_963575745.1 Prorocentrum cordatum
CCTTCCTTCCGTCGATGGTGGCCCCTGGTTGGGCGTCGCGTAATGGACGGGGGGCCAATAAGTGCGGGGGGAAGCGAGGGCTACAGACAAGAGGTCCGCTGGGGTCCCACGTAAAACCCCCCTCCCCTCATGTGTCGCCCCCCCCAGGTGAGCGACGCCCAACCGGGGCACTCCTGGGGGCTGTCGGGTGCACACCGGCTGCTGGAGGCCAAGGGCCTCCTCGCTCGCAGACCGGTGGCGGCGCCACACCCTCCTGCTGCGCCTCCCCCCCTGGCGCTGGAGGCCCCCGGGTGCGGTGGGGCGGCCCGTCACCGCAGGGTCGGGGCAGGGCCGTTCCATCCCCCCACAGGCATCGTACAGGGCAGTTGTTAATACATGAGATTTTTAGAAATATAGGATCTGTAATACATGATTCATGTATGAGTAAATTGATGCATGAATTCATCGTTTTTATGCAAAATTCCTGGATGTTTAATACATGATCCGCACGCGGAGCATGTATTCAAAACGGCACTGTACCACCACGGGGAGCGCTGAATGAGGATCTGAGGGGGAGCTTCTGGCCACGGCGAGCCTCGGCCACGAGCAGGTTCTCCGAACTCGAAGCGGAGGAGCGGCCTGGAAACAGCGGTCCTCCTGAATCCAGAACGGTCCTTGTTTCAACGTCCTGGCTGAGAGGCTCCCCCAGGGAACCATCGGGATGCCCCCTGGAAGCTCCTTCAAGCCCCTCGCAATGCCTGGTTGTTTCCTGGAGGCCACTGGAGATCCTTACGAGTCCTGGAGGGCCCTTGGAAGCCACAGGTCCTGGGAGGCTCCTGGGCGCATCTGGGCACGTGGGCGGTAGAAGTGGGCCATCTCAGGCAGTCCGCGTGCAGCGCCACTGGGGATCTCTGAGGAGGCTACATGAGATTCGTAGAGGCCCGTGGTAAACTATTAGAAATCAATGGACAGTCTGGAGGTCATCTGGAGGCCCTGGAAAATGAAGGGGACTTGCGCCCCGCTATGGGGATGCCGTTCATTGCAACGTTCCTGCAGCTTCGTGCTACCACGCTTTCTCGACGCGATACGCCTGTTGGCCCCATTTCGCTTTGCAGAGTGCTGTGCAACTGTCCTTTACAATGTCTAACATAACAACTGCGATCAACGTTCATATCAACGCTGCGCTGTAAGGATGCAAGACCCTCTGGGCTCCAAAGCGGATTTTTTTAGCGCGCTATGGACGGCCGAAACACACGCGGATGCCAGAGTGCCCGACGGGCAAGTATAGCGCTTTTCGCCAGAGGGCCCCTCACCAGAAGACGCTGCCCTGGGGGGCTTCACACAGGACCATCCCAGTGGCGGCGCTCTGCGTAGCAAGGGGGCGAGGCGGTGCCACGCTGTGGGGCGAGATCTATGGAACGCAGGAGAAACAAACACGAAGACAAAGACGGCGAGCAGGTCTCTCTCTCATATCTCTGGGCTGGACGCAGCAGCTGCCCCTGTGCAAGGGGTGCCCTTTGAGGCGGCACGGCTTCAGGGGTTGCGGGGTGGGCGGGATGAGGGGCACATCCGAGCGCGCCAGCCATGCAGTGCTGGGTGAGGCCCCCGCACCGAAGGTCACTCTGATGAAGGTTGGAGGCCCGAATTATCTGGGGCAACTGCGGTCTGGGGGCACTCCGGTTTGGGCCCCCGAGGCGCGAACATGTAGTTCCACCTGACTGACTCCCAACCCGGATGATCCGGGAGGGTTGGACGCCCGAATTATTTGGAATGACTGCGGTCCTGGGTTACTCAGGTCTGGGCCCCAGGGGCGTGAATCTGCAGTTGCCCCTGATCGCCCCCAGCGCTGATGATTCGGGGCCCTGATGGGATGGGGGCAAATCCAAGCGCGCCAGCCATGCAGTGCTGAGGAAGGCCTCCCCGGCCGTGGGCCCGCACCGAAGGTCACTCTGGTGAAGGGCCACTCCTGCGCGTAGCTCGGGGGCGACAACGGGAGCGAATAGCCCAAGGGTAGACCAATACATGTATCCTCAGGGGCGCCGATGGTCCATGCCTTCAGCGAGGCTCCCAAGCGAATACGTGTCACGCCCGCACCTGGGCTACTCGCCCCTATCGCCGCCTCCGAGCAGCCGGCTCCCGAGGAAGGCCGCCGCGAGCCGCGGCCTGGGTGTCCTGGCCGGCGCTGCCATCCGACCACTCGTCGGCGTCGGAGGCCGGGCGGGAGCCTGCGGGCAGTGGTCACGGTGCCAACGGGCGACACCACCCCGCGGCCCCCCCGCGAGGGCGCCGCGAGGGCCTCGCAAGGTCTCGCGAAGTTCTGCGGGGTCTGCCGGAGTCCCTCGAAGCTCTCGGAGGGCCTCCGGGGCTTATGCGAGGGTCCTCCAGTAAGGCCCGCAGCTGGCTCCACGACCTTTGCCATACCTAAAGGGGCCCTGGGACACACACACACACACACACACACACACACACACACACACACACACACACACACACACACACACACACACACACACACACACACACACACACACACACACACACATATATACACACAAATAAAAGGATTCCCGATTTTTTTCTCATATTTTCTGGGTTTTTGTCTTCCCCCACACTTCGCATATTTTCCCATATTTTCTGGGGAATCGCCGATTAATTGTGTCTGTGTGTTTCTTTCCCTCCTGAATACCTTCCGGCGGGATGATCTTTTCAAGTCGCCGACCCCTGGAACCCTGGGCCCATCACCGAGGACTGCCTAGGTCGCCGTGGTCATCTCTTGACAGTCCCAGGGCCCAGAGACCTAGACGTCCGACGTCGCGCTTTGTAACGACGTGGCTCTGCCCAGCGACCAGGTCCTCATCCGAGCCGTTTTGCGACGGTCCTGGGGGCAGGGCAAGGGCCCCCCAGAGGCCGAACCATACAGAACATCTTCCGTCGTGCCTCTATCCGCGGAGGGAAGATGTCAAGGGGGGCGGCCCCACGGCCACGGGCGCCGAGCGCGGCGACGAGAGCCTCTGGCGCACCTGTTGCCTCTTGGCGACCAGAGCCTCTGCCGCCGGCCATCATGAAGACAGCGGGTCCCCAGGGTAAACGGTTCCTGGACCCAAGGCTACCAAGACCAACTCTCCAGGCCCATTGCCCCCAAAACGGAGAAACAACCCCAGACCCGTTTCCCTCAGGACCCCTTCCCAGAGACATGTCTTGATCGGTTCAAAACAAAATCCCCCCACATCCTGACCCTCTCCCAAGGACCAGCTTTTCTTCCCGAGCAATTGTTTCACGATCCCGTGGCCCGGGAGGGCGAAGAACACTGACAAAAAACCGTCCTGAGTGTTTCAACACATTGGGGGTCTCGATTCTTGGCATGGCGATCTGGAAGAGAACCTGCCGCACTCGTCTGGCGGAACAGCTGCCGCCTCGGGTCCGCGCCCTCGCCGGCCTCCCTGGCGGCATCGCTGTCCGCGGCGTCGCTTGCGTCGTCGGCGCCGTCCTGCTCTGGCTCCGGCCCGGCGGGCCGCCGAGCCTGCGGGGCGCGGAGGACGAGGGGAGCGAAGCGAGGCGAAGCGAACGCAAGAGGCGTGCGCGCTCCGCTAGGGAGCCCGCCCGCCTCTCTTCCTTGAACTCTGGGCGTTGTGTTTCTTCGTGTAGACTGGAAAATCACAAATCGACCCAGTTATAAACATGCTGCAAAAACATGTGGTCCAAGGTCGTACTACTGCTGCGCATGTACTGCAACGTCGGCTCTCAAGGTCAGGGCACGGCGTGGATGCCGCGGCCTCAAAGACGTGATACGTGCGCGGTCTCACGTGCCAACCACCATGCAGTTGGTTTTGTAGGTTCCTTCTTCCTCCGCCTCGCTCTGATGAGTGGCCAGGGTGGAAAGGGTAGGGGGGAGGAGAGAGGGGAAGAACATTGAGATCCTCGCGTCGCGAAGAAACCACGACGGAAAGCTTTGGCCTGTGCTCGGCCTCAATGGCGGGCCCCTGTCGGGCCCCAAAGGCGGTTTGAGGACGGCTGGGGACGAACTACCGGTTCCCGTGAAGGGGCCCACACCTACTGGCAGCCACGCTGCGAAAAGGTAAGCGTGGCGAGACGCCGGCTAAGATTTTCTTCCTCAGGGAAGAGTTCAAGCCATAGTGGAAGAGAAACTGTCGCACGTAAGCAAAAGCTTTCGACGGTCCGCGCGGATCTCTTGGATCTGCGCTGGACCCCCCTCCTTGGCGCGCGGGGTGCGCCAGCTGGGCAGCGCCGGAGGCGCCGATGCAAGAAATCCGCGCGGAGCGCTCATACATTATGTTTATGCTTTTTTCCCCGAAACCAGTTCTGAGCAGCGCAAAGCAATGCAATGCAAAGCGCTGCCTGTTATGACATTGGGCTGCTTAGCATTGCCTTGCGTTGCTTGGCGTTGCTTGACCGTGCTTGGCGTTGCTTGCTTGGCATGTGTTTGCCGTGCTTGGCGTTGCTTGGTGTTGTCAAGCAACGCTGAGGAACCCTGGGCAACGCTGGGGGGGGGGGGGGGGGCGGGCAAAACGCCGAGTAAGCCTGGGCAATGCCGCCGGGAAGGGCCCGGCGCACACTTGCTTCTTTCCGAAGAATGTTAAGAGACTTCAGGCAAAGACGGGTTGGGGATGCACGACGTCGGATGGCTAGGGGCTGTGGTGGTGAAAGGGACGTGGGGATCTTCAGGGGTCTCCTGCAGGTCTAGCGGTGAAGGCGGGGGGGCTGGACGGGGATCGCGGAACGGCCCAGCCTTGGCCTGCAGCCTTTGCCACGGCACCTCTACTCCTGTGGGCTTCGACCACCGTCGACTATCCCCCCAATGAGGTGGGGTCTTACAACGAGACTGGTCGTGGCGGGACACAGCCTGCAGCAAGACACAGCCAGCACACGCGGTAAGACTTCGAGCGGGCCCCCGCCTGGACTAGAGCTGTGCCACCTTCGCGCTCGGGGTGGATGGGGTTCTTGACAGCCTGGAACAGACCCCAAGCGCCGAAACTTCCAGCTGGGGGTCTGACAGGTCTTGCGGAGGCCCCAACTCGCCCCACGGGAGGTGCAGCTCTTACAGACACTGCAGACTATCAGCTCAGCGCTGCCACGACACGGACACGGCAGTCACTTGTGGCCGGAAACCGCCAAAGTCTCCTGGGCGCATGCCATAATCCGACGCATCTGCCGGGAAGGGGCTTGAGTCTTGAGGCCATCCCGCGGGCGACGGACCTGAGCACATCTTTGACAGCGCCAGAAGCTCTCAACATGAAACTAAACATGATCCCCGGAAAGCTCCGAGGGGACCACAGGCGGAGGGTGAATATCGGACATCTTTGGTGGCACTGAGAGTCGAAAGCCTGGGCGGCAGCTTAGCAGCGAGCCTGCAGGCAACACGCGCAAACTTCATACAGACATCAACATCTTCAATTTTTTCTCGTCTCTCGGATGGATGGAGAGGGCACCCTTGGCGCCGAGCTCCGCGATGTGGTTCCCGAACCTCCTAGATTCCCTTTCTGGAATAAGCCCCGCCCCGTTGTGCGAGGAATGTGTTTTCATGGGCACAGCTTATTTGATACGCTGGTCTAGGCGACTCAAATTCAGCAGGGAAGCGCCAACATATTTCCTGCGACAAGAACGCTGGCCGTCTTTCGCCGGCTCGCGCTGGGCCTTTCCGTTCGCGCAGTCGGTCGAAAGAGCGCTATGCTCAGGCAAACACAAGGTGGCGCCCCAGTGCACCGAGAACTCTCCCGCCTCCGGGGTCTGAGATAAGGGCGCCCAGACTGTACAGTCTACGGTGCACCGATGCTCTCTTCTTCTGGGAAAAAGGGCAGCACGCCACGAGGCGCGTTCAAGTTTCTCGACGACGTGGCAGCTATCCATCAACGTCTGACCCTGCATACAACAACTTCTGGCAGGGGCCCCTGGGCCCACTGCGCATCCCAAAAGCAATCCTTGAGAGGGGGGATGGATGCTTGCCCCCCTGGGTGAGCCATGCAGCCTCTACTGAGGAGCACCAAGCGCCCCTCGCCTCCCTCGAAACCAAACGCTCCTCACCTCCCACAAGCTCCTTGTGCTCAGGTTCCCAAACACTTACACACATCAATGATCGAATGTGTCTCTGGCCTCTCCACACAGCTCGCAAGTCTTGGGGAAATGCCGGCCTGAAAAAATCGCATACAATCGAGTCCATGTGTCCCTTGCAGCCCAAGCGCGGAGAGCCACTCTCTCCTGAGGCGTGGTTTCTGTGGATGGCCAGGGCTTCCATGACCACGTCAAGACAACCATGATCAGGCAAACCCGATTTACCACCGATGACCCACTCCACCTGGCCGAAAAAAACCTCCTTGATCGGGAGCGGCAAAGAGTAGGGTGTCCAAGAGGGGGGGGTGCAAATCATGACCGGCGGCACGTGCGCGGCCCAGCGGGGGGGCCAGGGACGTAATGAAATAAGAAGAGGCGCCATGAAATCTGAGGAAAAATCATGGCCCGCGCCATGAAATCCACCCCCCCCTAGTCATCACCCCCCTCTTTTCCGCTCCCGACTTGAGGAGGCGCCGACCAAGAGACGGAGGAAGGCATAATACTGGCTCTTCCCCCCCGCGATCGTCGACCGGGGCGGCGAAGCTTGGCATCTGCCAGCGGATGCGCCCCAAAAACTCTGCCTCACGGCTGGGATGGGTCCTGCGGCGCTTCTCCAAGCCCTGGCATAAAGATGATACGCCGGGACCCTCCTCCTCCTCCTCCTCCTCCTCCTCCTCCTCCTCCTCCTCCTCGGAAGCAATTGGCAGAGCAACTGAAACCACCCCAGTTGCAACTGAGACCGCCCCCAGTGGCGCCTAGGGGGCCGGGGGGCGGGCGGAGCAACTGAGACGGGTGGGCGGAGCAACTGGGCCAGCAACTGACCCGACTGACCCAGACTGCCCCACGCTGCCCCAGACCGCCCCACTGTCCCAGACTGCCCCAGACTGCCCCAGACTGGCCCAGACTGCCCCAGAGTGCCCCAGACAGGCCCCAGACTGCCCCAGACTGCCCCAGGCTGTCCCAGATTGCCCCAGACTGTCCCAGACTGCTCCAGACTGCCAAGGGGGCCGGGGGCGGGCGGAGCAACTGAGACGGGTGGGCGGAGCAACTGGGCCAGCAACTGACCCAACTGACCCAACTGACCCAGACTGCCCCAGACTGCCCCAGACTGCCCCACACTGCCCCAGACTGCCCCAGGCTGCCCCAGAGGGCCCCAACTGGCCCAGACTGCCCCAGACTGCCCTGCCCCAGACTGCCCCAGACTGGCCCCAGACAGGCCCCAGACTGCCCCAGACTGCCCCAGACTGCCCCAAGGGGGGCCGGGGGGCGGGCGGAGCAACTGAGACGGGTGGGCGGAGCAACTGGGCCAGCAACTGACCCAACTGACCCAACTGACCCAACTGACCCAACTGACCCAGACTGCCCCAGACTGCCCCACACTGCCCCACGCTGCCCCAGGCTGCCCCAGAGTGCCCCAACTGGCCCAGACTGCCCCAGACTGCCCCAGACTGCCTCAGACTGCCCCAGACTGCCCCAGACTGCCCCAGACAGGCCCCAGACTGCCCCAGACTGCCCCAGACTGGTGCCAAGGGGGCCGGGGGGCGGGCGGAGCAACTGAAACGGGTGGGCGGAGCAACTGGGCCAGCAACTGACCCAACTGACCCAACTGACCCAGACTGACCCAGACTGCCCCAGGCTGCCCCATGCGCCAAGAGGGCTTCCGCGAAGGGCCCGAGAGAGGCCCTCCTGGACCCTTGCAGGGAGCAGCGCTCCGGTCCCAGCTGCACCCGGGGCCGCGCGTGCCGCGGGGGGCCTCGACGGAGGGCGGGGGGCTCCCAGAGCCTTCCGACGGGCCCAAAGGCGGCCCCAAGACAGGCCCAAGACGTTCGGAGCCTGCCCAGGGCGTTCGGAGGGGCCCAAAGGCGCCCCAAGACAGGCCCAAGAGGGCACCAGGGCAGCTTATAAAAACAGATTGTTTTATAACGTACTCCTGGGCCCTCTTGGGGGCCTCTCGGAGCCCCCTTGGGGGCCTCTGGGAGCCCTCTAGGGGCCCTCTTGGACCCTTCCCAGAAGGTTCGGGGGGGGCTCAAAGGCGCCCCAAGACGGGCCCAACAGGGCACCAGGCCAGCTTATAAAAACACCTTGTTTTATAACGTACTCCTGGGCCCTCTTCGGGGCCTCTTGGAGCCCCCCTGGGGGCCTCTGGGAGCCCTCTAGGGGCCCTATTGGACCCTTCCCAGGGCCCTCGGAGGGGCCCACAGGCGCCCCAACACGGGCCCAAGTGAGCCCCAGGACAGCTTATAAAAAACAGCTTGTTTTATAACGTACTCCTGGGCCCTCTTCGGGTCCTCTTGGAGCCCCCTCTGGGGGCCTCTGGGAGCCCTCTAGGGGCCCTCTTGGACCCTTCCCAGGGCCCTCGGAGGGGCCCAGAGGCGCCCCAAGACGGGCCCAAGAGGGCCCCAGGACAGCGTATAATTATTCACTGCGTGGGGATCCCCATATGTGCATCTCCTTGCTGGCGCTCCCTTGGTGGTGGGACTCGGTGAGGACGAATCTGGATTTAAGTGTGACTGAGCTGCCTTTCTCTCTGCTCTCTCTGCTCTCTCTGTCTCTCTCTCTCTCTCTCTCTCTCTCTCTGCCCTCTCTCTGTCTCTGCCTCTCTTTCCCTGCCTCTCTCTCTCTCTGCCTCTCTCTCTGCCTCTCTCTCTCTGCCTCTCTCTCTCTCTCTGCCTCTCTCTCTGTGCCTCTCTCTCTCTGCCTCTATCTCTGCCTCTCTCTCTTTCTCTCTCTCTCTCTCTCTCTCTCTCTCTCCTCTCTCTCTTCTCTCTATTCTCTCTCTGCTCTCTCCTCTCTCTCTCACTCTCCCTCTCTCTCTCTCTCTCGCTCTCTCTCTTCTCTTCGCTTCTCTTCTCTTCTCTCTCTCTCTATCTCTCTCTCTCTCTTTCTCTCTCTCTATCTCTCTCTCTCTTTCTCTCTCTCACTCTCTTCCCTCGCTCTCTATCTCTCTCTCTCTCTCTCTCTCTCTTCTCTCTCTCTCTCTCTTTCGCTCTCTCGCTCTCTCTTGCTCTCTCTCGCTCTCTGTCGCTCTCTCTCGCTCTCTCTCTCTCTCTCTCTCTTTCTCTCTAGTCTCGGCTCGAGAGTGCCCAGCACTCAGACCGCAGCCGCGACGCGAAGCGCCCCGCCTCGGAGCCAGACTCCCAGGCCTCGCGAGACCGGAGGGGTCCCAGCAGGACCCTACTGATTCGCGTCACCTCTCCTCACCAGAGCGCCCGCAGCAATGGCCCCCAAGAAGCCGGAGCGCCGTCGCTCTTCTAAGCAGCCTCCGAGTTCCCGCCCCACGCGCCCTGCTGCCGAAGGGTCTCTCCTTCAACGCAAGCAGGACTGCATCGCAGCGTTCAAGCAAGCGGGGTCTGACCGCCCCACGGCCGCATACAACGGGCTTGCCGAACTGAACGCGGACGAGCTCCAGGCAACGTACGACATGCACAAGACCAACACGAAGAAGCTTGGCAGCGCCTTGATCCGCATGTGCGCCGCCAACCAGATCAGCTACACGCTTGATCACCACCAGCGCAGCAAGCCTAAGCGCATTGGCGGTGACACATCACACCCACCAGCTGGGTCCGCACGTCTTCAGGCTGCGGACACCCAATTCATCGCCTTGGACCCGGCCTTTTGGAAGGTCCCTGTCCTAGCCGAACCCACATCTCCTGACGACGGCAAGACGTACAAGCCCAGTATCAGCCTCCACGACTACGAGAGCGGTGAACGGCTGCTGCAACACCACCTCGAGCAGGGCAAGCGAGCCACGGGTCAGCTCGCGATCGCTGTCATGGGCCCAAAAAACGACAACTACGTCGGTACCGAGCTCGCCGTCCCCGTCCTGAAGCGACACCCCAAGGCGCCCAAAGTGGTTCACACGCACGTCCCCGTGACCGTGTACCAGCTGGGCACCAAGGAGGTCGCCTGCACGGAAAAAGTTGCCGTCGCCACCATCGACCCTGCCGACCGCGTATGCTGGATTCGGGCGACCATACATGAAACCGAGGCCATTGCCGCAGTCCCCTCCATGCACCAGGCCTTCGAGGACCAGTTCTCGGGAGGTGCCCCCGTGAACGGTGGTCGCGCCAAGGGCCATTTTCGAGGGGACTCTGCCCCACAGGACAAGGCGCGCCAAAACCAAAAGCACAGGGAGTCCAAGAAAGACGCTCGCCGCCAGGAGCTCGATAGTCAGCTTCAGGACACCTTCAAGGCCCTCTTCCACGGCAACTTTAAAGCCGTCACCATCCTCGAACCCTGCAAAAGCCTAGGCAGGTTTGGATCGGGCGTCGGAAAGAGGTCCCTGGCCGCACCTTCGGCGTCAGTCTTCAAGCGGTCGACAAGGTCCTGGCGGGATCAGGGCAACTCGGTGCCACCTACGACCTCAGCAACGTAGGTGCAGACGAGCCCACCGCTGACAAGTATCAGACCGTGTGGTTCCCTGAGGACCAGCCCATCACAATGGCAGACGCGTTCCAGAAGTCGGTGGAGTTCAAGGCCCTAGGAGTCGTCAGACACGGCAAGTCAGGTCTACTGGGGATCCGTGTTCCACGGGGGTCAGACGCCGCCAAGGCTGCTGCTGTCAGCATCCGTGGATGCGAGGCTACCCTCGCCAAGACGCGCTACCGCATCACTGGCATTGCGGCACGCCACGCCACGCTGACCCAGCTCGCCAAGACTCTCACGGGCCCGTCCGTCAAATGGGACTGTGAGGTCTACCACGCCGCCTGGGATCCAGCCACTGCGGCCCAGTTTGCCTTAGTGCGCGCCCATCGGCCCCCACTCACCTATACGGTGCAGGTCGCGGGGTGCCCCATCCCGTGGAGCATCACCGAGGCCCCGCTGGCTGAGGTGGTGCCGAAGCGGGACAACGTTACCATCGTCACGCCTACCACCATCACAGAGCCTGTGACGCCGCCAGCCGGAGGTGGCGGCTTTAGCCCCGCCACCGGCACACTCCTCACCAAAGCGGCCCAGAGCCCCTACCTCCACGACCTCATGACTGCCACGCCCAAAGGCAAGGGCGTCGCACCGCTCCTGATACCCAAGGAGGAGCCTTCAGCCAAGCGCCACCGCTCCTCCAGCGGGAAACGTGACGCCACGCCGCACGCAAGGTCACCCTGCGCCCCAGGCCGCAGCTCCTCTGCACCCCCGCACGGAACGGACGAAGCCGCTGAACCGATGGCCGCCCCAGGATCAGGTGGCCATGACTCCTGGCTTGGCACGGCGGCGGCAGAAGGTGGGGGCCACACCGAAGGCGACGCTGCCACAGCCGCCGAAGTACCAGGCGACGTCGACGACGTCGAGATCCTCTCATCAGGTGATGAATACAGCGTGGCCTCCCACGAACTCAACACCTTCGGCGAGCGCTTCGCATCGGCCTCTAAACTCCCAGATGCTGCCACGACCCGCATCCAGCACATGGAACAACAGCACGAGCTGCTAGCCAACACGGTGGATAACATGCAGGTACAGCTTGCGGGCGTCCTCTCCTCCCAGGCCACACTCACGGAGCACGTTTCAGGGCTGGAACGGGGGCTTGCCACCGTCGTCACCCAGCAACAGACGGCAACCGCCGACGCCGCTGCACTGCGCGGCGACATCCAGACCCTCCTCGGGCACCTCACGGGAGGCACCATCCACCTGCCACAAGTGGCCACTCTGGAAACTAAGAAGGAGGAAGCTGCAGCGGCCGCCGAACCCGTGGCTGCCTGCGGTTGGATCGACCAGCCAGGCCAGGTCACCCCAGGGACGGGGCCCCCAGGGGCCGACAAAGGCAAGGACAAGGGTCGGGCCACCCAGGAACCCTATTGAAGGTGCCTCAGAGAGCCCGCCTCAGCCCTCCGAGGAAGCGCCTTCAGAGGCATCTATTCCCTCTTCGCGTCGTATCTCTTTCTTGTCACCTCATGTCTGTTTTGGCAGCAGCACGCGCAAGCTATCTGGTGTAGGGACACCCGAAGCCTTGCACGGGGCGTGATTGTTGCAATGTACATGAGCATTCAGGGGTATTTGAGGATGTGTGCTGACATGCAGCTTTTGGCTCATCGCTCGCGCCGCCCGCCAGGCCTCGCCATCATGTGGCGCCTTGCCTGCAGCCTGGCCCTCCCCTCGCTTGCGGGAGCACACCCGTCTTCAGGCGGTGCGCCCCAGCATGGAGGAGATTTTTTCCTGCGACACGCTGAACGTGGGACGCTCTTCTACCTTTACGATGACAGCATCTACAAATACGATCACTGCACCATTTTGGACCCGATCGCGAACGGCACCGCCGCCGCGGGTCCGTGCGGCAACGGGCCGCTGGGCGCCATTGCGAGCGCCTGGCTTGAGCAGCACCAGGGGCCCTGCCCCACGCGCTGCCCCCCTGGGACTCCGACGGCTACTACGACGGCTACGGCGAGTACCAGCATGTCTCCTACGAGCACGTCCTCGTCAACTACGACACATGCATCGCAGTCCGCCCTCAGCCCGTCCTCGACCGTCGTGCAGCACATCCTCGACGGGGCCGCCGACAAAGCCCAGGCACGCAGTGGCGGCTTCAGCCCCGCTGTCGTGCCCCGCTTTAGCCCCACGGGTCTCACTACTCCTCTGTGCGCCAGGGGCGAACCCGAGGAGGACCCCGCCTTCTGGCACCTGATGATGATCCGAGCACGGCTCATACCGTGCGCCGCGGCGTGGGCACCAGGTGAGGACCACCAGGACGTGTACTGGGCTTGGCTCGAGGACTGCGTCCCGTACATCCTGGCGACGCTCCATCTGCCACAGTACGACCACTTTTTCCTGGAGGACTCCGAGGAGAAAAACGACGCCCTGCGCCAGCGCACCGCGTTCGACATGTGCGAGGACATCTGGCACAGAGCAGGCCCCGACAGACAGCGCACCAACCGCAACCTCACCCGTATCCAGGGCAGCCGCGAGTACACCACTCGCTACTTTGGCCTTCTTCTGGAATACCAGGGCGCTCGTGCCCAGCTCGTCGGCCCTGAGGCTTTCACGGCACCATTGCCGCCATGCCTCTCACGGGCACACGCCTTGCTGCCAAGAGGCCTCCCTCCACCCGACCAAGACGCCCTGGCGTACCTCGCGGATGCGATCCTGCACCACCCGCCAGACATGCAGCCGCTTGTCGAGGCGGAGCTCGCCGCGGCACCGATGGAACCGCTAAACCTACCACCGCCAGCTGGCCCCCTCGCCCAGCACGCCACGTGTGACCAGCCCGCAGCCGACGCCGAACCGCCTCTGCTCCAGCACATCGCGGCCAGCGATATCAACATATCCCTGGACTCGTTCCACGCGTCGGACGATAGCCAGGACGACATGGAAACCCAGGATCGCGACGGCACGGCACCGCCAGGTGACACGGCCCAGCGCGACCGTGACAGCGAACCCTACATAGGGCGCCCCCCGTCGCACAGCAGTCCGCCCAACAACTCGGCCCAGGCCGACCCCAGCGCACAGCTCAACGACGCCGAAGGCGCCACTGCCGCCGACGAGACAAGCCATCCCACTGCATCGCCAGCTCTAACCAGCCCGCGCAGTGGCGGCTTCAGCCCCGCTGCAGCATTGGCTGGACCTGGACGCCTTCAGACCTCAGGTGGCAGAACCACGCCCCGCACCCTTGTCTGCCGTGCTAACGCGACAGACTCCAATTCCAGCGCCGTCGACCACTGGCAGGCTGGCATCGACAACGACCCCATCGACGACGCGAGCCCAGACGCCAGCGGCTCCTACGAGGCCCCGCACAGCGCAGCGGCCTCACGACGCTGTGGCTGTCTCATTTGCCTCTTCGTGGCCACGTATGCCATCGTGGTAGCCATGCCGTACAAGGACCAGATCGACGGGTACTTGCCGACACCGAGCCGAGACCGCAGCTACCGGCAGCGACGACGACGTGAAGCGGCGGCACCAGGCCCATCTGTGTCCACTACACCCCGACGCACAACGGTATACAACGTCACGCCCGCCTTGTGGGGTATTCTCAAGTGGACCAGCGCCAAACTCAGAGATATCGTCTCGGGCGGAGCCAGCGCAGTCGGGTTTGGCCTCGGGGGTGTCCTGAAATGGGCCAGTGGCAAACTCGGAGCTATTGCCACTGGCGGAGTGGTGTGCGGTCTTCTTCTTGTCGGCGCCAAACTCCTCGCTCAAGGAGCCGTCGGACACGTAGGAGCCCGCATTTGTGCGCGCGCCCTGGACTCATCCACGGCCCAGTGGTGCCTCCGCTGTTGCCAACCGAGCAGGAGGCCGCGGGATGAGGCCACACACACAATGCCGCGCACACATCCCGACGAACCCGAAAGCCAGCACGTGCACTCACTTCGACATCCGCTGCTACAGGAACACTATGCTGCTGCAGTTGCCGCCGCAGTCGCCGATGTCACCACCGCCACCACCGCCGCCATTGTCGAAATCACTGCCGCGGTATCGCGAGCCTCGTCTGTCACACCACGATCGACCAGCCCGTCCCCGCGAGACGGCTCCATAAGCGGCACGGCTTATGGTACCCCACCGACTCACGAAGACGCCACAGCTCAGGCCAGCGACGCCGAGGCAAGGGAACCACGTGAGCGCACCCGCGACAGCCCGTGGTCCATCTTCCGACATGCAGATGCTCGTGGTTCCTCTTCCGACATGGACACCCAACCACCCCGTCGGCGAGCACGCTATGCATCACCCGCCAGGCCCCAGGCGCCTTCAGGCCCTGGTACGCCCCACCTAGCCCTCAGGCCACCGACGCGCAACTTACGCAACACCATCCAGCGCGACCCAGCGGCCCCCGTGCCGCCGACGAGCATCCTCAACGCCCTGTACCAAAACGGCGTTGCGCTTGGTAACAGTGGCGTGTCTACAGAGGATATCAAAGACGCCCTGCGACTCCACGACCATCCTCGATTCACCCATGACCCAACACTCCAAGCGCTGGTGCCGTGGACTGACATCATGCAGAGGCCCCCGAACCGACTCACTTGGGTGCTGGAAGACTCGGGCGGGAACTCAGGCGAGACGATCTTCCCCTACCTCACGTGGGACCTCCGTCAACGCACCACTGACACGCCCACGGTCTTCTGGCACGGGACCCGCGGCGACCTTGCGGCTCGTCTCGCTTTCAACGGAGGTCACCTCCTGCCAGGCCCCCGCCGTGAAGTGAAGGGTCGAACTGCCACAAATGTTGGCCGCGCGTACGTGAGTGTGCACCCGTCGCTGGCCGCGTGGTACGCAGTGCCGCCCCACCCGCCCTACAGCCTCGAAGACGACACCCTCGCGTGGGGACCCATCGCGCTCTGGATGTGCGAGGCCACCCAACCGCCGCGCGGGGAGAACTGGCACAACTTCGTGAAAGGGGAGGCCCACGGAGCGCGCCTCATCTACCCTCGTGTCCTGGGCCTCCTCATCCGCATGGACTGGTGTGCCCCCACGGAAGCTGCCTCCAGGTGCCGTGCCCTGCCACAAGCCTATGGCATGGGCGACTGCGCGCACGCCCTCCACATCGCTGGCTACGATCATCCAGACCTCCGCGAGGCGGCTGAAGCCCGCGACCAGGAAGCCAACACCTGGCGCAGGCTGGACATCGCGGCAGCGTGGCCACCGCCGCAGGCACTATACTCGCCGGAGGCAGCGCGAGCATGGGCTAAACAGCACTACGACACCGAAGCCGCCACCAGGGCCGACCCCAACCAGCCCCGTCCACGCGTCTCGCTTCGCAAGCTCCAGCTGGACCCGCAGCCACTGATCGACCTGGTGTACACTGGCTTGCAAGCCGCCCCCGTGCGGGGGCAGTCCGACGCACGTGAGTCGCGCCCCAGCGGCTCCAGCCCTGGGGCCGCGTCTGGCCCACCGCGCACCTACCAGTCAGGTGCCGCCCTGGCACACAGTCCAGACCGCTCATCGACGACATCAGGAGCCGACGACCGCCGTACGCCGTCCCTCATCAGCGCGGCCGCCGCCCTCGCCCGAGGCCATGCATGCCCGCCCACGGCGATCCGCCTCGCGTTCGTCACGGCAGAGCGGCGGAAACTCCACCTCGGACAACAGCGACATCGAGACGTGGGAGCACATCGAGACGGAAGAGGAGCCGACCGCCTACCACGTCCTCGCCTTCCACGTCCGCGACGTGCGGGCCCGTGTCAATGCCCCTGGCATCGAGGTCTGGCTTGACCCAGGCGAGCACCACGACGGCACCTACTTACCGTGGGGGACGACCGTCATGGGCCACCGCGTTATCGACCCTGTGGTGGCGGGTCGCGACGGCTGGGTCATCCTCCACCACGACCATGGCGATACCACTACCAAGCTCTGGGCACCGACCCAAGTCCACGTCAAGGCGGACGACACTTGGCGCACGGTCATGATCCCAGCGGACCTGGGGCCCCAGTGGATCGAGCGCCATGCTGACGACGCTCGCCTCCCCGCCGAGGTGGTCCGCACTACAGGCCAGTCCTGGTTCGCCGACGTCGGGCCCTTGTGGGATCGACCCCGACCCCCACCCAGACGACGCAGGCACCAACGAGCAAGCGCTCCCGCCCTCCCTTTACCTTTTATTAATTTTATTTTTACTTATTTATATTTTTTTTGTGTTTTCCCGTTCTTTTTTCTTGTTTATTTTTTTTCTTTTTTTTTTTTCTTTTTTTTTCTTTCTTTTTATATTTTTCTTACCAAGGCGCTGCGTCATGCCCACAGTCGCCGATTCCACTTGCTGTGCAGTAATGCGCGGCCCCCCTCCTCCCCCGCCGCAACACGCAGCTCGGCACCTCGGGCCACCCAACGTGCCCAGACTGCTCCCTCAGCGGACTACGTGCACTTATGGACTGGTCCACGGACTACTCTTGCAACAGATGGACGTGTGCGTACAGCACCGACAACAGGGACTCCGACACATGCTGCCTCTCCAGCAGGTGCCCCCATCCGCCTAGTCCGCACAGCCTGTTCGACGTCCGTGCCACAGGGATGCCTCCGCACATCCTTGCCCGCCAATACGGCAACGCGCCAGCCCAGCACGACCTCAAGGATCTCCCCCGAGCGCCTTCAGGCCCCGGGGGGGAGCCTCCACAACCAGGCCAAGCAGGTTACCAGGGTCAATGGTATCTTCCACCGAGGCCGCGTCGCGTCCTCAAGCAGGGACTGCCCGACGGCACGAGGCGGCCACCTGGGTTCACAGGAACGGGGATGCCTGAAGATCCGTCCCCCGACCAACCGCTGTGGAGGGAAGGCTACGTGCTCTTCGGCCCCCACCAGGCCCTCAAGGAGGACTTCATCTTCAACAAAACGGTCCGCCGACCTTACTCCCTAGCCATCGTCAAGATGCATAGGGATCGTGTCACAGCCAGGACCGTCTGCGAGTCCATCGCCGAGCGCATCCACACTACCCGCGCCCGCTGGCGAGATGTGATACTGTACTGGGATGCCGAGGGCGGCCCTGGGCCTCAAGCTCTCGACTATGACATGCGCCTCTGCGACGCCATGGTGAGCCGTGCCACGACCGAAGCCGAGCTGAACCACGACCGCAGCAACCGTGGTAGCTTCTGTCTCTATGGACCAGCGCACCAGCGAGCTGTGAACATCACGGTGCTCCCCGAGCCGCAGAACATCGACTACGTGGAGCATGTGCGGCGCTACTCACCCGTCGGGGAGACCTACCCAGACCACGCCTTCGAGCACGTCTATCAGGGCTGGCGGCGGCCCGACGTGCCCACCATCCTCCCCGACACCCGCCCGCTCTCGAGAGCCGACCAGCAGCGCTACCAACAGCACCAGCAGCGCATTCAGCAGCGAGACCAACGCGACGCAGGTCAGCCGAGCACGCCACGCAACCGCTCCCCCGCGCGCGTCCCGACAGGCGACAGCACGGTGTACGGCGGGGGTGCCGCCTACCACCGTGGCCCCATTGGCGCCAGGCCCGCGGCGGCAGGAGCAGCCGCCTCCAGCTGCGGCCATGCCCCCCACGCCAGGGTGCACCCAGCGGTCATCGGCTACCCGCGTGCACTCGTGCAGGCTCCCCCACGGGCCACCTCGCCCGCGCCTGGGTCCACGCGTGCCTGGGGCCTTTACCCAGGCCGCCACGACAGCACCCCCAGCAACCAGCCCGCAGTGGTAACCCCTGCGGCTTCAGCCCAGGGGGCTGCACCAAGCCGTGGCAGGACAGGGCGCCCTGAAGGATGGCGCGATGCGAACGTGCGTGCCTGGCAACCGCGCCAACACACGCCCCCGCCAAACGTGGCCGCAGCGCTGCGCCCTTCCCAGGCAAAACCTGCCCCACCTGAGCGCGAGCGGCAGCCGCTCGTCCCGCTCGTCCTCACGTACACCCAGGCGCACCACAGCGCCTCCCCGCGGCACAGCGAGGGTAGTGCCCATCACGTCAGCCCCCGCCCTGACGCCGTCGACCCTGACCAGGCTGCAGCCTCGGCGGCGGGCGGCACAGGCGGCTCCCGCCAGCCCAGCCCAACACCCTGCGCAGCGCCGATCCGCTCCCCGAGCAGGGCGGACTCTGCGCGCGCTAACGCCCAGGCGACCTCGCCACGCGACCGCCATACGGGCGGGCGCGTCCCGCGCAGCCGGTCCTGCAGCCGCCGCAGCTCGCGCAAGGCCCCTGGGAGCTCCACGAGCTCGCCGCCCCGCGAGACTCAGGCTGATGCCCAAGCCCCCGAGGTGGTGCCACGCTTCGGTGTCAGCGCCACCGACCCTGGCCAGGTCGACCTCGAGCCGACGCCGTCCACGGACCAGGAGATGCCGCCGCCCACCCGCGTTGTCGCCCCCATCGACGAGGCGCCGACCTTCGACCCCTTCAAGAACAAGTACCGCGTCAAGGACCTCGCGGCGGGCTTCGGCGGCGGCTCACCGCTTTCCCCTCAGAGTCGTGGCGGCGCCCCCGCCACCTCAGCCGCTGCCGCGGCAGCGGCGGCCCCGCGCGGAGTCAGCCCTGTCCGCAACGCGTGCCTCACGGCAGCGGGCATGGACGAGGCTCAGCGCCAGGCCACCGACCGCGCCGCTCGAGCTGTTCCACCCGATGCTGCTCATCACGGTACTGACGGGGCGGGCGCGCCGCCGCAGGACGGACCAGCGGTGTCGCGTGCGCAGTATATGCGCGCGCGTTGCGCCGCTGCCGCGCCGAGCTGCCGCCGCTGGTCTGCTTTTGCTCTTGTGTTCGGCAGGACGGATCGAGGAGTCGCCTCCCTCTCCCGCTGCTGCCGTCTCACCTCTCCTCCCCTCGTCCCCCACGGTACAGGAGTGAGGAGGAATTTTCGATGCAGTTTTGCCGATGTTTATGAACCCCCCCTGGCGCAGTGTCGACCATGCCTCGCCTATACTTCTGGCCTGACGGCGGCTTCAGCCCCGTTCAAGCCAATCTGCAGGGACGCCATGAGCTCCTACTGTGGCCAAGCCTTCTACCTGGGTGAGGGCCAGGCTGCCCTCCACCGCGCGGGGCGCGCCAACCCCAGCTCCACCGACGGAGACGGGCCAGGTCGCTCCATCCACCTCGTCAGCCTCAACATCACGAGTCTCCCAGCGAACTGGCCAACCATCACCGCTCTAGGTGTCGACCACAACGCCGCAGTCATAGCACTGCAGGAGACCCGACATGCCAAGCCTACCAGGCAAGCCATCGCTACCAACGCCGCCAATCCACACAACGGAGGATATCAGGCCAGTCTGGGACCTGACCTGGATCTGGCGCGAGCCCAGCGCAAAGCTGCTCACGGTGGCACGGACCACACGGTCGAGGGCAACACTGGCGCCTCGGGAGGGGTCGCCATCCTCTCTAAGGACGCCATCGTCGACTCCACCGTCGACGACACAGCGTCCTGTATCGCCACCCTCAAGGCCAAGAAAAGATGGCACGAGGCCTTCCTCCCGCTCTGCACCCAGCACCGCCGCAGGCGGCGACGAAACAACCACGGGCCTGCTGGGATCTACATTGCGAGCCTCTACGGGGTCGCTGGAGGAGACAGCACCGATTTGTTTCGGCTCGCTGACTGCGCCGCCGCGAGGGTCGGCTCAGCCCCGTATTTCATTTGCATGGACGCCAACACGAACATCGACGACAATCCACACCTGCTGCACATGATGCAGCACGGATGGTTTAACGTCGCTGAAGGCACACCCGACCACACCATGCACACATATGGCAATATCCCTGACTGGGACCGTGTCACCAAGTGTCCCCGCACTTCGCGCATCGATTACATCATCGCCAACCAAGCGGCGCGATCCCTTGTCACCGACTTCTGCTATCTGCGTGACTTGCCAGCGAAGTCCCATGTTGGCCTACAGGTCACGCTCGACCTTAGCCGCCTCGACCATACGGCCCGACGCCTTCTAGCCCCCACGCCTTACCCTCCTAACGACGGAGCGCATGAGGACACGAACTTCAGGCTTTAGGGACCCTCATCGCAGGGCGATACCATGACCGCATGGAGCAGGCCGACACACGCGACGATGTGGAACGCATGTTCGCCCTGGCTAACGAGGCCAGCCATGAGTACCATCTCACCCGGCTGCGCGACCTGCCACCTCCACCGCCAGACCACCCAAAAAAGAAGCCCCCTACCATGCACGGGCTCACACCCACGTTCGAGGAGCGACCCGCTGTCCCCCGCGCTTTTCCCACCTACGGAGCTTCCACGATCCACATGAACCGCCTTCGCAAGCTCCATCGGCAACTTTGTGAGCTGCGCTTTATCGGACAGCACCATCATATCGATTGCCATGCTATCCCGCCGTACCTGGCGCAGCGCATCGACTGCACGTGGACTGCAGCCCGCCTTCTCTGCCACAAGCTGCGCCCCACGGTCCTCCTGGCCTTCCCCGAGGCCTGGGCCCCCGACGTTTCAGCACCACGCGGAGACCACCTGGACCGTCTGATCCAAAACCTTGACGCCGAGCTGGCGCGACGTGCAAACCGTGTCAAAGCTGAACGCATCAAGATTTGGGCCGAGGGTGTCCGTGAGCCAAGCGGGCGAAAGGCGGCCATATACGCACGGGCCGCCGACCGCTCGCCCACGGCGTATCTCCGCACGCCCGCCACTCCCGACGATGCTCAGCTCCACTGCGACTCCACCGCCTTCAACCCTGACCAAGCTTGTACGGACGATAGTGATGCTGACACCGACGCTGGCGGCTTCAGCCCCAGCGACGGTAGCTCGCTCGACACGGACAACGACGAAGGCCGCACTCGTGACCCATCACCTGCCCAGGTGCCCGACGCCCTCCCCGCCAACGCCATCGTTGCCAATACCAAAGACATGCTTAAGCTCATGGTCGACACCTGGGAGCCCATCCTGGGCAGGTACCGCGCCCGCGCAGGCCATGACGCCGAAGCTATGCCGACGTGGGCAGACTTCTACGACGAGTACCGACAAGAGCTGCCTACGCCATCACCAGCAGCCCCTTTCCACCTCACCGATGACCAACTCATCCACTTCATTCGCACCCGTTCACCGCACCGGTCGGGGGGGCTCGACGGCTGGACAACTAAGGAGGCTAAGGAGCTCCCCGACGACATCCTTCGCCTCTTTGCCAGCGTTTTACGTGCTATGCAACGCACTGGCATCATCCCAGAGCCCCTCCTTCACGTGCCAAACCCGTGCCTCCGAAAAGGCCGAGGGGAACTCCCCACGGACCAACGACTTCTCTCGGTTCTCTCCGTTTGGATGTACGCGTGGGAAGCGCCAGCCTACCGTAGCCTCACGGACTGGCGGAAAGGATGGACCCACGCCACGAGCTTCGGCGCTGTCCCCAAAGCCACCATTGGGGACGTCAGCACCTCTCTCGCCCTGCGAATCGAGCACGCCAGGGCTTTACTCCTCCCCTTAGCTGGTGCTGCCCTTGACCGACAGAAGTGCTTCGACTACCTCATCACGGACATCTGCCTCAACCTTGCGCTGCACGCGGGGTGCCCTCAAGACATCGTTACTGTCCGCCGAAATTTTTACAGACACCACAAACGCTACATCCGCATGAACGGAGCGTTCTCTAAGGGCTTGGCCAGGACTAACGGTCACCTCCAGGGAAGCTCGTGGTCCCTGGACGACATCAAGTTGCTCATGTGCGTGTGGACAAAGAGGCAGCATCGATACGTTCCCCGATCACTTAGCACTACCTTTGTTGACGACAGCAACTCCACTACCCACACCGCGTCTGAGCTGCAGAAATCTCTTGACGAAACCGCCAAGTTTGATCGATTCTCAGGTCAACGCATTCACCCTGGTAAAGAGGCAGGGTGGGCGCTCACCGACGAGCTTCACGCCGCCGTTACCCAGCTCACACTGGCGGAGCGCCCCCTACGTGTGGTCGATTCCTTCAAGCTCGTCGGGAGTTACATCAACGCAGAGGCAGCGCCGGCTCCAGCCGCGCTGAACCTCACGGCCACCGCAGACGCCCGTGTACGGAGGGCGACTATCCGCCTGCCGCGCATTGGCAAGCTCCCATCGCCGATGCTTATCAAGGCGCGGCACGCCCGTTCCCTGGCTGCCAGCGTCTGCACCACGGGCACCGACATTCAAGCACCATCAGGCACAGCCAAAACTGCCTACAACCACGCCCTCAAGGCGGCTATCCGCCCCAAGGGGAACAAGTGGGTCGAGTTCTGGACTCTCATGGCCGTGTGCGTCCCAGGACACGCCCTGGATATCGACGCCATCACGCAGCGTGAAGCATTCCTGTGGCTGCGGCGACAGGTAAACCGCGACGTTACACTCTGCGGGCTCGCCAGAGACCTTCAACACCACGTCCAGACCCTGTTTGGTGGAGGACCCGTCGGACGACTCGTCCAGTCGCTCCAGCAGCTCCGATGGACCTGGCCCACATTTGGCATCATGTACGACGACTGGGGCTGCCAGATCAGCTGGCTGAATTTACCCCAAAACGCCTTCCTACACATGCTGCGGGCCTCGCAACGCAGGGCTTTTCTGCGGAGGATCAAGCCACGGCGACACGACCTTGGCGACCTAGCCTCTGTCAGACAGGGCCTCGACCTCTTCGCCAGCACGTGGCTCGCTCGAACTAAAGGAGCAGCCAAATGCACTGCCTGGCAGCTGGCGCTCCTCCTGAACTACCTGTCGGGCGGGGACCACACCCAACAGCGACGATCCCGATCAAACACGTCGGCAGACCCCAGCCCCATCTGCCGCTACTGCGACGAGGAAGAGGAAACTCAGGAGCACACTGTCCGCGACTGCAAGTGCTGGGCCCGAGAAAGAGTCCCTCTCACCACCCTCATCAGTGACGAGCAGTGGGCCCGTCTTCCGCCGCACACAAGACACTGCGGGCTCTTCGATGAAGACCCAGCCCTCCTCAACCTGCAGGCCGACCTCGCGAGGGACCCGCTACCTCAGCCCATACCGCGGCCCCCCCCCCTGAGGGAGATCCTGCGGCTTCAGCCCAGGACTCCTACACCACCTACCTTGACCACGACACTGGTTGGACATGGGTCTACGCTGCCACGGACGGTGCATGCACCAACCAAGCCATCCCATTGCTAGCAAGAGCGGGCTACGGCGTCTACTACGGCATCGACCACCGCATGATCTACAGTGCACGCGTTCACGGCCTAACGCAGAACGCCCAGGTTGCGGAGACCCTCGCCGTTGTCCACCTTACGGCATGTGCCGAACGGCCCGTGCACGTTTTCGTGGACAACCAAGCGGTGGTCGATGGGTTCCAAAGCATCATCGACGGACATCCAGCGCCGCAGGGCACGCACGCGGAGCTCTGGGAAAAGATCCAACGATGTGTTATGGCCAAGCCCAACATGTTTCGCGTCGAAAAAATCGCCAGCCATCTGGGAGACATGGGCATCGACCTTGGGCTCATCGGGCCCATTGCGGAGGAGTTCAACCGTCAGGCCGACGCCCTTGCCACAATGGCGGCGCGCACGCACAACCTTCCTGACCACATTGTCGAAGCTGCCAAAACACGACATCGCCAAGCGACCGTGCTCCATGGGGTCGCTGTCGCTATCTACGAGCGCAGACACCGCACTCTGCCGCTCCCACACCGCAGGGCTGGGTTTACAGCTGCGGAACTCAGCAAAATGGAACCAAACCCCCTGCTGACGGACCAGGCACCACCCGCGGCTGGACCATTCATCCCGCAAGACCCGGATGAGCTCTGGGCCGAGGCCCAACGGGCGACGCTCGATGAACAGGAGGACGACCCGTTCGGCTTCGGTGGGGGATTGGACTTCTTGGACGACGGCCCAGCCAGCGCAAACCCTGCCCCGTCGGGCAACCTCTCGACGCCTACCGCGACTCCGACACTGAGAGCGACATCGCACCCACATGGGGATATCGCTCACCGCCAAGACGCCGACGATGACCTGGCTGATCCCCTCGGACTGAGTGGCAGCATAGACGACGCTCCGCCGACACCCCACGCCGCCGACGATGCCGCCCCATCGAGACGCCACCCGACTACGCGGCCGACATCCGAGCCCTCGCACGGCATCATGATTGGTCCTACCGTGCCACCCACTCCGTCCCCCCACCAGCGCCAGCCCGCGGGGGCGGCTCCAGCCCCCCCGCAGGGCACCGAGCCAGTCAGGCCGTCGCACCCCGTTCACGCTTCCATTGTTGTTGGGCGTGAGGATGCGGCTCTTCTGACCTCACGGGGCGTGGCCCTAGCGGCTCCAGCCCTGGGGCCGCGTGTCACCCTCCAGTCGCCTATCAAGGGTGACGGCCGTCAGCACACGGAGTGCCGTACTGCGCTAGTCCACCACCTGGCCAGGCGCACTGATGACCTCGTCCCTGCCACGAGGCCCGCGGCCGCTGGCACTGAGCAGCCGCCCCACACCGACCGCGAAACGGAGCTGTCCCAGGCTATGGCCGCTCTTCAGCAGAGGTGTGCTGCTCTCGCCGCTGACCTTGCCGCTGCTCAAGCCCGTCAAGGCCCTCTGCTCCAGCGCCTCCACCGCGCCGGGCGTGCTTTCGCCGAGCTGCTTACGCCCTCGCCCGATGGTGCTACGCCGCCACTCACCATCCAAGCTATGCTGTCATTTCTCCGCGGCGCTCCACCTGGTGTCCCGCGCTAATTTCCTCCTTTCTGCCTGCCCGTGTGTACGCGTGGCTCCGCGTCCACGGTGTCAGGGCGTGGGGGCGGGGGGTGCCCCGTCCCTGCGCGCCGCTTTGCGGCCAAGCGCCCAACTGGCGGTCTGCCAAACCGCCTAGCCACGTGTCAGCACGTCGCCTTCCTTGTTGGGGCCTCTTTCTTCGCGCGGTCTGACATGTGAGATCTTCACCGTCTGTCCGCCGTCTGTAGCGTCTGTCGCATTGCGCCGGGGGAGGGGGTTTTGTTGCCCGCCCTCGTATCTTAAGGCTGCACCGCCGCTAATAGTGTTTGGCGAGTTGTCGCACCGCAGTGCGCCTCGCGGACGGACCCTGGTCCGCCTACTTGTCCGATCTCTCTCTCTCTCTCTCTCTCTCTCTCTCTCTCTCTTGCTCTCTCTCTCTCTCTCTCTCTCTCTCTCTCTCTCTCTCTCTCTCTCTCTGTTCTCCCCTCTCTTCTCTCTCTCTTCTCTCTCTCTTCTCTCTCTACTTTTTCTCTCTCTCCTCCTCTTTCTCTCCTCTCCTCTCTCTCTTCTCTCTCCTCTCTCTCTATCTCTCTCTCTCTCTCTCTCTCTCTCCTCTCTTGGCTCTCTCCTCTCTCTCTCTCTCTCTCTCTTCTCTCCTCTCTCTTCTCTCCTCTCTCTCTCTCTTCTCTCTCTCTCTCCCCCCCCCCCTTGCCCCCCCCCCCCCCCCCCCCCCCGGGGTTCCTCTGCAATTTCCCTCCCCGGCCTCGTGGACCCCCCCCCCCCCCCCCCCTTCCTCATATTATTTATGCTGCTAGTATTATCATCGGATAACCAATTACTTTTTGCTATTAGCATAGTTACTATTATTTCTGCTTAGCTTAGAAATTTCTAAAAGGATTCAAATCCAGGCCCCGAGAGCGCAGCGGCCCACCCTCAAATCCGAGAGTATATCGCGCAGAGACGGTTCTCACGATTTGAGTCGCGCGGAGACCGTGGGATGTCTCCAAACCATTCGAGCAGATGTGTTCAAATGGTTTGGGCCTCTACGCAGAGACGGTCCCCGAGCATTTTGCGTCAGAATGTCTGCTGCATCGAATGTTTCGCACTCAAATAAATCGGCTCCGAGTCAAGTTCACGCCATCGAGACCCGAAATTAGCGCCCACAAACCATGCAGTTCAAATGGTTTGGACTTCCACGCAGAAGCGGCTCTGAAGATGTTAGAGTAGATCCCCCCCATTATCGAATGTTCGCACCCAAATATATTCGCCTCCTGTGACGCCGCGACCATCGGGACCCGAATTAGTTATGTGTTTAGAAACTATTTGAGCAGATGGCTTGAAATAGTCGTTTTTTTCCCGCAGAGACGGTTCGGAGTCAAACGCGTTAAGTTCCTAGATTTAGTCCCTCTGAATCTAGAGACCCCCGTCAACATGTGATCTATGTCACGAATCCCACGGTGGGCAGCCGGCGCGGCGTTGGCCATTTAAAAGTAACAATAATCGCCAACATGCTATATCATTACCTAACAGCTTGTTCTGATAGGTTTCTAGTGGTGTCAAAAGAGAGCAGCAGATGACTCCACAGGGGGGTCTGGGCGGGTGCCGGACAGGGTGCCGCAGAAGTCGTTTTAAGCCAACAATCGAACCATTCGTGCTCTTCGACCTCCCAGAACTCCATTCCCGGGCCACATTCTGAATGCACGGAAGCCAATGTAAGCCCACTTCGTGCCTTTCGATTCCCTGAACTCCTTGCCCGGGCCTATTTGAATTGTCCGGAGCCAACTGTAGGCCCACTTCGTGCTCTAGGCCACTTCGTGCTTCTTCGACTTCCCAGAAAACTACATTCCCGGGCCACATTGTGGATGCCCGGAGCCAACTGTAGGCCATTTCGTGGTCCTGTGTCCTTCAAGTTCCCAGAACTCCCATTCGGGCCACATTTTGAATGCCCGGAGCCACTGTTGGCCACTTCGTGTTTCTGCTATTTTCCCAGGAATTCCACCCTGGGCCACATTTGGAATGCGGAGGCAGGCTGCTTCTGATGCTGCGGCCCGAGGCAGGCTGAGGCTGAGGTTGAGGCTGAGGCAGGCTCAGGCTGAGGCAGGCTGAGGCTGAGGCCGAGGCTGCAGGCAGACTGAGGCTGATGCAGGAGCAGGCTGAGGCTGAGGCTGAGGCAGGCTGAAGCTGAGGCTGAGGCTGATGCTGAGGCAGGCTGAGGCTGAGGCTGAGGCTGATGCAGGCTGTGGCTGAGGCAGGCTGAGGCTGAGGCCGAGGCTGAAGGCAGACTGAGGCTGAGGCTGAAGCAGGCTGAGGCTGAGGCTGAGGCAGGCTGAGGCTGAGGCAGGCTGAGGCTGAGGTTGAGGCAGGCTGAGGCTGAGGCTGTGACTGCGACTGCCGTTGCCGCTGCGACTGTCATCGCGAATGCGACTACGACTGCGAGAACAGCAGAATTCTACAACTGGATTTTCATCTGAATCTTAAGGGGAATGCTTTCATATATGCTTCTACACATCGCTGTTAGGTTGCTTCGCCGGGCTAATTTTTATTGAAGGGCACGAATTCTATATAGGCATGAGCGGCTGGTTCTAGTTGGAATTATGGTTGCGCCTGCTTCACAGGCAAGGAAAAACAAAGATAAATATACACATGAAGAAATGCATGCAAAGAAGATGGAAGAAAATAACATATGAAAGCGGTAACAAAGAGAAACCGAACAATTAATTATCCCAGTGCGACCCGACCTAGGAGTTGGAGCCTCTAGGAAAGCAACATTAGTAGGAACGGTAAACGCCGCCCCCCTCCTTCTCCTCATCGTCGTAGTTGTAGCAATAGCGGTCGTAGTAGTAGTAGTAGTAGTAGTAGTAGTAGTAGTAGTAGTAGTAGTAGTAGTAGCAATAATAATAGTAGTAGTAGCAATAATAATAGTAGTAGTAGTAGTAGTAGTAGTAGTAGTAGTAGTAGTGGATGCGGTGCTGCGCTATGATCTGCTATGCTATGCTATGCGATGCTATGTTATGCTGTGCTATGCTGCGCAATGCTATGCTGGGCTCGGCTAGGCCAGGCCAGGCTATGCGATGCTATGCTATGGTTTGCTGCGCTTTGCTATATTGCGCTATGCTATGCGATGCGATGCTATGCTATGCTTTTGCTTTGCCTTCGCATTTGCCTTCACATTTGCCTTTGCGTTTGCTTTTGCTTGGCGCCCAGGGAGCGCAACTGGGGGAACCGCGCGTTTGCTTTTACTTTGCTGCTGCTCTTGCTCGGCCCCCAGGGGGCCGGGTGAACCGCCCGGGGCGGGTTCCACTGCCCGGCCCCTCTAAGCCAAAGCGGCAAGAACCCTTCTAGGCAGAGCCCAGGCAGGGCAAAACAACAAACAGGTGACGAGAGAGGAGAAGTTGTAGATGAATTTAGTATTCCTACATTCTCTTTGAAGATAAGAACATTTACTTTGTTCTAGGAATCTCGATTTAGAGTTTCTTGTGGAGATCTCATCATGATAAGATGTGCGCAGAGTTATGTCCGTTGTCATTCGGTTCAGTCTTTCCGTAACGCATTTTGTGCCATGGCTCATTTTCCAGGCGGCAGTAAGTGTTTTATTCCCAACCCTCCTTGGTTGGGTATTCGTTTTGAATAGAGCAGTGTGGTCGCGTCCTTCCTCCTCCCGCCTCCCGCCTCTTTCCTGCCTCTGTCTGTCTTGCCTGCGGGGGGCTGCGATCTGTGAAACTGTCGCCACTTTCGAGGCCTGCTGGGGGGTCCTGCGTAGAGGGTAATCGCGGCGGATTCAAATTAGACCTCGCCATCCCTGGGGGGCTGCGATCTGTGAAACTGTCGCCACTTTCGAGGCCTGCTGGGGGGTCCTGCATAGAGGGCAATCGCGGCGGATTCAAATTAGACCTCGCCATCCCTGGGGGGCTGCGATCTGTGAAACTGTCGCCACTTTCGAGGCCTGCTGGGGGGCCCAGCACAGTGACGCCACACGCAGATTCAAAAGTAGACCTCGCCATCCCTGGGGGGGGTGCGATCTGTGAAACTGTCGCCACCCCCCCCCCCCACCCCCCCTACCCCCCCCCACCCCGCCCCCCCCACCCCCCCCCCTCAAAACAAAAATACAAAAAAAATATTTAATAAACAATAATAAAAAAAAATAGAAACGATCTACATTAAGTGGTGGGTATTGCCATAGAGTGGTAATCGCGGCGGATTCAAATTAGACCTCGCCATCCCTGGGGGGCTTCGATCTTGGAAAACAGTCGCCACTTTCGAGGCCTGCTGGGGGTCCGGGCAGTTTTTTTAGGGGGGGATGGGGGGTAATTCGCGGCGGATTCTAATTAGACCTCGCATTCCCTGGGGGGCTGCGATCTGTGAAACTGTCGCCACTTTCGAGGCCTGCTGGGGGGTCCTGCATAGAGGGTAATCGCGGCGGATTCAAATTAGACCTCGCCATCCCTGGGGGGCTGCGATCTGTGAAACTGTCGCCACTTTCGAGGCCTGCTGGGGGGTCCTGCAGAGAGGGTAATCGCGGCGGAGTCAAATTAGACCTCGCCATCCCTGGGGGGCTGCGATCCCTGTGGGGGCTGTGCGATCGCTGAAACTGTCGCCATTTTCGAGGCCTGCTGGGGGGTCCAGCATAGAGGGTAATCGCGGCAGATCCAAATTAGACCTCGCCCTCCCTGGGGGGCTGCGATCTTTGAAACTGTCGCCACTTTCGAGGCCTGCTGGGGGGTCATACATAAAGGGTAATCGCGGCAGATTTAAATTAGACCTCGCCATCCCTGGGGGGCTGCGATCTGCGAAACTGTCGCCATTTTCGAGGCCTGCTGGGGGGCCCAGCACAGTGAGGGCCACGCGCGGATTCAAATTAGACCTCGCCATCCCTGGGGGGCTGCGATCTGCGAAACTGTCGCCATTTTCGAGGCGTGCTGGGGGGCCCAGCACAGTGAGGGCCACGCGCCGATTCAAATTAGACCTCGCCATCCCTGGGGGGCTGCGATCTGCGAAACTGTCGCCATTTTCGAGGCCGGCCTGATGGGGGGCCCAGCACAGTGAGGGCCACGCGCGGATTCAAATTAGACCTCGCCATCCCTGGGGGGCTGCGATCTGCGAAACTGTCGCCATTTTCGAGGCTTGCTGGGGGGCCCAGCACAGTGAGGGCCACGCGCGGATTCAAACTAGACCTCGCCATCCCTGGGGGGCTGCGATCTGCGAAACTGATGCGCCATTTTCGAGGCCTGCTGGGGGGCCCAGCACAGTGAGGGCCACGCGCGGATTCAAATTAGACCTCGCCATCCCTGGGGGGCTGCGATCTGCGAAACTGTCGCCATTTTCGAGGCCTGCCGGGGGGCCCAGCACAGTGGGGGCCACGCGCAGATTCAAATTAGACCTCGCCATCCCTGGGGGGCTGCGATCTGCGAAACTGTCGCCATTTTCGAGGCCTGCTGGGGGGCCCAGCACAGTGAGGGCCACGCGCGGATTCAAATTAGACCTCGCCATCCCTGGGGGGCTGCGATCTGCGAAACTGCCGCCATTTTCGAGGCCTGCTGGGGGGCCCAGCACAGTGAGGGCCACGGGCAGATTCAAATGAGACCTCGCCATCCCTGCGGGGCTGCGATCTGTGAACCTGTCGCCACTTTCGAGGCCTGCTGTGATCCCCGTTTTCGAAGTGGCTAGGAGTGCTCAGGAATTGTAAATCATCAGCTTTATCAAGCCCTTTTCCTGTAGCCAGTGTCCTGCGAGTCTCCCGAATTCCGTCTGCAGACATATGTAACCCTCGCTCCGTCATCGCCCCCTTATAAAGTATCCTAAACTATTTGCGCCCCGCTTTTGCGCAGGGGTTGGGTACGTCGCCAAGGTAGTTTTAGATTATTATTCAAAGCGGCGTCAGGGCATTTGAAATGAGGAGAAGGAGAGTCATAATGCAACAACTGCGATAACGAATGTGAAGGACAAGAGAGTTCAAGACCCGAGAGGCATACCAGGTGACGAATTCATTGACAGATGCGTTATACATTGCTTGTATTGGATTATTGCGCAGACTTTTCAAATTTCTTCAGAGGGCAACATTGGAATATAATCAGCTCTGGGTCACAGGAAAGAAAATTGTCAGGCTCTAAGCATCGCCGGAAGAGGCAACGCGAATCGATTTCTTTAGTTTTACGGGATGTGCTCAGCCGCTTGAATTTCCGCACGCCGACAATGGACTATGGCGTTGCAGTTGCCCCCGTGAAGATACGCTAAGCAAGACCTGCATGCTCGATGTCTTATCGTATTGCGCTGTAGTTCCTCAACATCAGCATCATGATGTCACGCGGGCTCATGGCGCAAAATGGAAGATAGTGACGTCTGGGTTTGAAACAGCATCTGAGCTGTTAGCGGCTATCACATTAACATTATGGATTTTACCAGGTCGACGGATTTGATTCAGTGAGCCATTACGAAATTCGATCAGAGTAGTTGTTGCATTGAGGATTGCATGGAACATGTGGAAATAATTGTTGGTGAACATTGCCAGGGCGAGAATGATTGAAAAAACAACTGCATCCAAGGTCGCGCGGTTATAGCATGAATCCGTCATCTTTGCAAGGTTCTTCTGACCGTTGTATTATGCGTGTTGCCCCCGTAGTTTACTATGTAATGTTGGGCCACGTTCCAAGCAATCCTGTTCAGCTTGCACAGTTTTCATTGAAGAGCATTCAACATGTTGGTCATTTCCTGTGTCAACATGCCAGATGGACGTTTCCATGATAGGGCTTAGCCGACACAATCAGTTGCGATATTTGGAATGAGTCAAAGCGCGCCACCTCGAGACGCAACACATTGGCGGCATCTCGGAGATCCGATGCAGATTGGAGAGTTAAAAACGGGAGATCGATGCAAATGTTTTTAAACCCATTCTCCGACAGCTGGAACGAAGAGACGCTGACCAAGATGCAGGCGAAGTGATGGTCAAAGTGTTCAAGATGCATAGAAATATGTAGACGAGTTTTTGGAATGCGAATTTTGCCGCAAGATCAGCGCAGTCGACGAGCGCGGAAAGTTTCTAGAGGAGCGTGCTTATATTCCAAGAGTTTCACTGAGTCTGAAGTGGAATTGCTTAAGAATTCCCCGACATTCGCTTGGAATTGTTGTGGGCACGAGAGGTTTTGGAAGGACTACTTTTCTCGTTTCCTGCATTCAATGTATTTTTGATCTCGCTTGCGTTGCCTCCGCAACAAAAAAAAACACAAGTCCAAATCCAGGCCCGAGAGCGCAGCGGGCCCAAACCCAGGCCCGAGAGTGCAGCCGGCCCGACTCTAGACACGAGAGCGCAGCAGATGCGTTCAATCGGTTTCACGGCGAGGTGGAATTCGCTGCGCTATCAAACGCGCCGCATTCAAATCAGACCCGAAGTTGGCACCCATAATCTGAAATTGACGCCCATAACCCGTTCGAGTACAAACGCTGAAGTGAGTGAAGTTCCCATGCGCGCACGTTTGTCGAGACCTTGCGTCGGTTTTCTGCGGAATCGAACGCTTTGCGTTCGAATAAATTTGCCTCGAGTTACGTTGAGACCATTGAGACCCGAAATTGGTGCCTTCAAACCATTTGAACAGACGCGTTCAAACCGTTTGGGTTTCAGGCGCAGACCGCCCTCGAGACCTTGCGTCAGGATTCTCGCACTATGGAACGTCTCGCACTCAGGTAAATTAGTTTCAGTGACGTTCAGACGATTGAGGAAACTGGCTTCCGCAAGCCATATGGGCAGATGCGTTCAAATGGTTTCGGCGCTAGGCAGAGACGGTTCTCGACACCTTGCGTCAGGGCCCCCTGCCGCACCAAACGCTTCGCGCTCAGATAAACTAGCCTCGAGCGACGTTGAGACCAAAGCCATTGTAGTATATGTGTCCAAATGGTTTGGGACCCTACGCAGAGACGGTTCTCGACGCCCTGCGCCAGGGCCCCTGCGTAATCAAACGCTTCGCACTCAGATTAATTAGTTTCGAGCGACGTTGAGACCGTTGAGACCCGAAACTAGTGCCCGCAAAACATTTGAGCATATGTTTTCAAATTGTTTGAGCCTCTATGCAGAGACGCTTCTCGAGACCTTGCGTCGGGATTCTTGCGCAATCGAACGTTTCGCACTCAAAGAAATTAGCCTCGAGTGACGTCGACGCCATTGAGGCCCGAAGCTGGCGTCTATAAACCTTCTGAGCAGATGTGTTAAAATAGTTTGGGCTTTTATGCAGAGACGGTTCTCGAGACCTTGCGTCCACATTTCTGCGCCATCGAACGTTTCGTATTCACACATGTAAGCCTCGAGTTACGTTGAGACCATTGAGATCCGAAATTGGCGTTCTCAAGCCATTTGAGCAAATGCGTTTAAATGGTTTGGGCTTCAGGCAGAGACGGTCTTGAGACCTTGCGTCCGGACCCCCCTGCACTACGGAACGTTTCGCATTCAGCTAAATTCGTTGCCAGTGTCTTTTCTTTCGAACATTTATGTTTGCGCGCTGCCCTGCCCCGGTGCGCAGGGCGCAGAATAATGCATATTCGCATCTGCATATGCGATGATAGCACTAGTTTTCGTCATGGAAGATACGCAGAGCATTAGATTGTTTCTTCGCTGTTGTTTTTCTTGCATTGTTCAAGTCATCCTCATTGTCCTCGTTTTTTCTTTTTTCCGTTGGCTCCGTCGGCCTTGCCAAGTCTGTCCGCTCTGTCCGCTCTGTCGGCTCTGTTCGCTCTGCCCGCTATGTCCGCTCTGTCAGTTCTGCCCGCTCTGTCCGCTCTTCCCGCTCCGCCCACCCGCCACGCAGCCGCCGTTCGTGCCGCCCTGCTCCAGGAACCCATCCCGAAAGATCGATCTCCGCTCTGTCCGCTGCGTCCGCTTTGTCCGCTCTTTCCGCTCTGTCCGTTGTGTCAGCTCTGTCCGCTCCGTCCGCGCTGTCGGCTCTGTCCTCTCTGTCGGCTCTGTCCGCCCTGTCCGCTCTCCGCTCTGTCCGCGTGTTCGTTTTGTCCGATCTGTCCGCTCTGTCGGCTCCGTCGGCTCTGTCGGCGCCCGATTTGTCGGCTCTGTCGGCTCTCTCCGTCCGCGCTGTCTGCTCCGTCGACGAAGAAGACAGAGCCGTTGTTCGCGCCGCCCTGCTCCGGGAGTCCGACCCAAGAGATCGCGTTCCGCTCTGTCGGCTCTGCGTTCGCGCCCCCGTTCCCTATGAGAGGCGGGGGCCCCACCTCTTTTTACCTAACAGCGAAGGTTGATAGGTTTCTAGTAGGGTCAAAAGAGAGCATCTTGACGCCCCAGGGGGGTCTGGGCGCGATCCGGGGGAGGATGCCGGGGGGTATTTTTTAAGCCAACAGTAACACACTTCGTGGTCTTCGAGTTCCCAGAACTCCATTCCTGGGCATGATTTTGAATGCCCAGAGCCAACTGTAGGCCACTTCGTGTTCTTCGAGTTCCCAGAACTCCACTCTTGGGCATGATTTAGAATGCCCGGAGCCAACTGTAGGCCACTTCGTGGTCTTCGAGTTCCCAGAACTCCACTCCTGGGCATGATTTTGAATGCCCGGAGCCAACTGTAGGCCACTTCGTGGTCTTCGAGTTCCCAGAATTCCATTCCTGGGCATGATTTAGAATGCCCGGAGCCAACTGTAGGTCACTTGTTCGAGTTCCCAGAACTCCACTCCCGGGCCACATGTTGAATGCTGAGGCAGGCTGAGGCTGAGGCTGAGGCAGGCTGAGGCCGAGGCAGGCTGAGGCTGAAGCCGAGGCTGAAGGCAGACTGAGGCTTTGGCTGAGGCAGGCTGAGGCTGAGGCTGATGCAGGCTGATGCTGAGGCAGGCTGAGGCTGAGGCTGAGGCTGATGCAGGCTGAGGCTGAGGCAGGCTGAGGCTGAGGCCGAGGCTGAAGGCAGACTGAAGCTGAGGCTGAAGCAGGCTGAGGCTGAGGCTGAGGCAGGCTGAGGCTGAGGCTGAGGCAGGCTGAGGCTGAGGCAGGCTGAGGCTGAGGCTGAGGCTGATGCAGGCTGAGGCTGAGGCAGGCTGAGGCTGAGGCCGAGGCTGAAGGCAGACTGAGGCTGAGGCTGAAGCAGGCTGAGGCTGAGGCTGAGGCAGGCTGAGGCTGGCTGAGGCTGAGGCTGAGCAGGCTGAGGCTGAGGCAGGCTGAGGCTGAGGCTGAGGCTGATGCAGGCTGAGGCCGAGGCAGGCTGAGGCTGAGGCCGAGGCTGAAGGCAGACTGAGGCTGAGGCTGAAGCAGGCTGAGGCTGAGGCTGAGGCAGGCTGAGGCTGAGGCTGAGGCAGGCTGATGCTGAGGCAGGCTGAGGCTGAGGCTGAGGCTGATGCAGGCTGAGGCTGAGACAGGCGGAGGCTGAGGCCGAGGCTGAAGGCAGACTGATGGCTGAGGCTGAAGCAGGCTGAGGCTGAGGCTGAGGCAGGCTGAGGCTGAGGCTGAGGCAGGCTGATCCTGAGGCTGAGGCTGAGGCTGATGCAGGCTGAGGCTGAGGCAGGCTGAGGCCGAGGCTGAAGGCAGACTGAGGCTGAGGCTGAAGGCAGGCTGAGGCTGAGGCTGAGGCTGAGGCTGAGGCAGGCTGAGGCTGAGGCTGAGGCAGGCTGAGGCTGAGGCAGGCTGAGGCTGCAGGCTGAAGGCAGACTGAGGCTGAGGCTGATGCAGGCTGAGGCTGAGGCAGGCTGAGGCTGAGGCTGAGGCAGGCTGATGCTGAGGCAGGCTGAGGCTGAGGCTGAGGCTGAGGCTGCAGGCTGAGGCTGAGGCAGGCTGAGGCTGAGGCCGAGGCCGACGGCAGGCTGAGGCTGAGGCCGAAGCAGGCTGAGGCTGAGGCAGAGGCAGGCTGAGGCTGAGGCTGAGGCTGAGGCTGAGGCAGGCTGAGGCTGAGGCTGAGGCTGATGCAGGGCGAGGCTGAGGCAGGCTGAGGCCCGAGGCTGAAGGCAGACTGATGCTGAGGCCGAAGCAGGCTGAGGCTGAGGCCGAGGCAGGCTGAGGCTGAGGCTGGCTGAGGCTGAGGCTGAGGCAGGCTGAGGCTGAGGCTGTGACTGCGACTGCCGTTGCCACTGCGACTGTCATCGCGAATGCGACTACGACTGCGAGAACAGCAGAGATCTACACCTGGATTCTCGTCTGAATCTTAAGGGGAATGCTTCCAGATATGCTCCTACACATCGCTGTTAGGTTGCTCTGCCGGGATAATATGTTGATTATATTTCTTTGTTCACTACTCGTCCTCCTGCTCCTGCTGCTCCTTCTCCTCCTTATCACCCCCCTCCTCCTCCTCCTCTTGCAACTCCTCCCTTTCTGTCGTCTTCCTTATGTCCGTTCGTCTTGGTCTTCCACCTGCTCCCTCCCTTCGTTCCCCTGCTACCCCTCCTTTCCTCCTCCTGCTTCTCGTGCTCCTCCTCTTTCTGCTCCACGCCCCACCCCCCCTCTCAGAGGCGAAGAGGAGGGGGGGGGGCTGGGGGAGGAGGAAGAGGAGGGCCCCCCCCCCCCCCCTTTCCCCCATTCGCTTGTTCACTTTCCACTGGCTTCGCACCTGGTCGCGATCCTGTCTTTGCCTTTTGCCCGCGGCCCCTTCTATTCGCGCGGGCAGCGAATAGGAGCGTGCGATGACAACGATCACGGCTATCTTGGGCTTCCCACACTGATTTGGAATGAATGTCGGCGTCTTCTCAAGTGTTCGGGGCGTTCTTCGGCGCGTGTTTGGCCGGGTTGGGCGCGCGCGCAGGCGCTGCAAGCAAGGGGGGGGGGGGGGGGGGGGGGGGGGGGGGGGGGGGGGGGGGGGCGAGAGGAGGAGGAGGGGGGGAGGGGGAGCAGGAGGAAAGCGAGGAGGAGGAGGAGTAGGAGGAGGAGGAGGAGGAGGAGGAGGAGGAGGAGGGAGGAAAAGGAGGAGGAGGAGGAGGAGGAGGATAAGGATGAGTTATGTAACATCCAGGGCAACTCGCGCCCACAATCTTGAATGGGTTGATCTCTTCGCCTAAACGCGTTCTCATAGTCATTCGGCCGTCATCATTTGCCTAAGCTCAATGCCCAACGCCCTAAGCTTCAAACCTGGAGCCCTTGACCCCTGAGCCCCAAACCCTAATCTCTGAGCCTTAGCCCCCAATCGCTAAGCCCCATCCCTTAAGCCCTGTGCCCCGAGCCCGCAAGCCCCGAACCCTAAGCCCTAAGCCTGCAAGCCCTGAGCCCTAACCCCTAATCCCTGGACCCTTTACCGCTAAACCATAAGCCCTAAGCCCTAAGCCCTAAGCCCCGAAACTTAAGCCTTAAGCCCTGGGCCCTACGCCCTAATCCTCAAAGCGGTTTCGTAGCCATTTGGTTGTCACCACTAGGTGGTGGCGGCGGCGGGGCGTTGCTTTGGCACGCGGCTCCTTCGCCTAGAGCCTCTGCCGCAGCGATGGAGGGCGCTGACCCCTTCGGTGAGGACATGGGCTCGGGGGTTGGCGGGCCACCCCCGCCGGCTGCGCCGGCGGACGCGGGCCGCAGCCGCGGCGCGGGCCGCGGCCGCGGCGAGGCGGCGGCGGCCGCCGCGGTGGGCGGAAGGCGCCCGCGGGGGGCGGCGATCGGTGCACTGCTACTGGATGCTGCGATTTGAAGATCAAAGGCGCTCGGCGGCGCGCTTTCCACAAGAAGGGTGCGCAGCGCGTCGAGCACCTGCGGGGCCACAGGAAAGACGCCACCCAGGAGGGGCGGGAGGCGTTCGAAGTGCTGCGGGCGCGGGGCGCAGAGGCAGGGGAATACTTCGTGAAAGCTTGGGCGCATTACGCGCCCCCACCAGCCGATCCAAAAACGACGGCTAGGCAATCTCAGTTGCCCTCGCGACATGTTCGCGGAGATATCTCGAAGCCATCTGGGCATTCTCTGCGGGCAGTTTCGGAGCTTGTTCTCGGGGGTTTCTTTGGTTTGCTTGAAGCTTCTTATCGGGGCCCCATAGGGATTTCTGAATGATCTTTCGAGGCCGTCTTGCCCGTGCGACGCGCCAAGGGAAAACCGATGCTAATTTCGGGCGCCTCGTCGACTAGATGCGGCAGCGGGCGTTGCAGGAGACGTTCCAAACGACTCCGTCGGCGTCGTTTGGGGTGCCCTATAGTTCGGCGACCTCCCTTTCCAGACCCAGGGGGCGGGGTTGAAGGAAGTGAGAGCGCGAAGTTTCGCCAGCCACCTGCGCCCGCATGGGCGGCGGGGTTCCTCGAAGACAACCCGCGGGAGCTGAAGCGGATAAACTTCATCGACTTTGCGCAGTTCGTCCGAGTGCGCGGTGGGAAAGCACACAAGAGCAAAACGGAGGCGGACGTCCCGATGACCCACGCGGCCCCCCTCATCTGGGCGGTTCAGGTGCTGGGTATCTCGGGCGAGGAGGCTGATGATTGGTGGCAAGAGCTGAAGAACGACCGCAAAGTCGACAGGGATATCAATGGCCCGCGCGGGCGGCTTCAACTGCGCGCCCCTGACGTGGAGAGGCGCAAAGTACGAGGCCGTGAACAGTACGAAGACAACCGAGCTGTCGAAGGCAACGAGAAAAACAAAAAGCCGCCAGAGGCGCACCGCGCCACGCTGGAAGGAAACATTCTTCGGCAAGATGTGTATTTTGGCGACGGCTTCTTGTCGCTGAGCTCGAAGGGCGCAATCGTCGGCAAGGAGCGGCAGATGGACGAGGGGGCCATCGGCGTCGACAATGGCGACGGCAACAAGCGGGGCAGGACTAGCGGGGGAACGGCCGTTTCCGATTCCACAGGCGGCGAGGATGCATCATCGGCCAAGACGAAGGCTTTCGCGAAATACGAGGAGGAGGTCGGAGTCGCTTCTGCCAAGCTCCTGGGTGCCACAAAGAAGGGTAAGTCGGCGGCTTCGGCGCTGCTGGGGCACCCGAGTCACCTGCGGGCCCCCGACCGCACGCTGCTGGAACGCGCCAGGGCGCTACAGTTCAAGCACGAGGTTCGCTGGCCACGTTTGACTTCCACTCGCCCCCCATCGCGCCCCCCACCTTCACGCGCGCGGTTCTAGAGAGCGCTCTGGGCAACTTCGCATCTAGTGCTTCGAGCGAAGTTGGCCTTGCTCCCCCAGAGCTCGTCGCAGTGGGGACGGCGGTGGTTGCGGTCTCGGGGCGCGGGCGGGGGTTCGCTCGTGGCCGGATCGAGGTCGCGCGGCGCCTTGCGGGCGAGGACGCGGGCCCAGGCATCGCCGAGTGGAGTTCTCGTGGATCTGGCGACGCGGCCAGCGCGAGCCGCGCGAGCGAGGCCGAGCTTTCGACGGAGAGGGTGGCCGAGATGCAAGGCATGAGAACGCGCGACTTCCTGCGGGCGGAGGAATTCCAGAGGTTCGCGTTCTGGACGGCGGACCAGCTGCGGGAGTTCCAGCAGTGCGATCTGCTCGACTCGACTCGCCCATGGACGAGCTGGGTTTGGCCAGCCTCTTCGAAATATTTGGGCCAGCCTTCTGCGAGTACACGTCGAAGGTCGAGGCGGTGCTGGCGGTCGCCAGAATGACCGCAGCAGGAACAACGCAGGCGAAGTTCACACCACACGGCGAAACAGCTGCGGCGAACAAGGCGACGCATTAGTGATTGTTTCGTCTAGCGCTGCATGCGGCCGTGAAGAGATTACCAAAGTGACTTGCCATACGTCACTCCGCAAACGTCCAGGAACCCTGCGCGTGAAAACATATAGGACGAACGCTAGGGCTCAGGGGCGGGAGCTTGCGCGAACTTGTGCAATCGCCGAACTGCGTTCGTCACAAACCTTGCGAAATCACAAATAAAACCGATGCGGTGTGCCGATTCTCGCCATGTTCCGGGCAGCGGACAGATGGGGCTAGCATCCAGGACGAGTTAGGGATCACATTCCAATGGGGCCCGGACTGTGACCCCAATGGATTAGGGGCGCGCGTGGATTCTCAGCGCGCCCGACACCAACCCCTAGAAGGGCTCATACGCCGGCTCGCACAGACGATCCGACGCCGCCTCCCTTCTTTGAGGATTACTATGCGGACGGCTACGGGGGCCCCCTGGGCGATGCCGACAGCGCTTCTGACGGAGTGTTTCGCGGCAAATTTGGCGTTGGTTCCGACGCCGTTTTGCGGGGGAACTTCCACCAAAGTTCCCGTAAGTATTCCCCCGACGGATCCCACAGAGATTCCCCCATTCCAACCCCAGGAGATATCGCCCCCTGATTGTCTCACATGCTCATCTCGTTTTTGTTCGACCATGTCTCAAGATAACGCCATCGACGATTCCCCGAGTCCGACGGTGCACCGACGACGACGCCATGCCGAATCGAATTCTTGAGCCATGCTCGGGTAGAGGCTGTCGGAGGCTATCTTGAGCCGTGCTCGGCTATCTTGGGCCATATTGAGGCTGTCTTGAGGCCTTTTGGAGGGCTGTCGGAGGCTATCTTGAGCCAGGCTTGGCTGTCTTAGGCAGTTTTGACGCCATATTGGGCTATCTGGGGCTCTCTTGGAGCCATCTTGGGCCTAAAAAAGCGGGGCGGGGTCTTTGAGGGGGGCCGGGCGACCTCTCGGGGCCATTTTGCGCCCCATGGCTAAACAAAAAAATCCTTCAATTAAGACCCCCGCCCTCGGAGGCTAAACAATTGCGTATTGGGGCTCTTTTGGGCCGCTCTCGGGCGCTTCTTGAGCGATCTTGGGATCATATTGGGCCTTGTTGGGCCGCTCTCGGGGCTCTCTTGGGCCATCTCGAGGTAGTCTTGGAGCCATCTTGGGGCTCTTTGAAGGGTCTGGTAAGCCTCTCTGAGCCGTCTTGGTTGGGCACCACGCCTCAAAAAAAGAGGGGGGGCGATATTTGCCCCTCCCCCTCGGAGGCTCTCAAACTGCATCTTGGGGCTCTCTTGGAGTGAGCGCCTCTTGGGCGATTTGGGTGCCGTTTTTGGCCTTCCTGGGCATTTTAGGCTTCTTTTTGGGCCACCTTGAGGCTTCCAAACCTCATCGGAACATGATTGTCCGAAGGCTTTTGAACGGTTTGAGCATCTCGGAGGGCGCCGTGGAGGGCTCGAAGGGCATGTGCATCCGTGTTGGAGCTGTCTTGGGGCCTCTTGGGAGTATGTCGGAGGCTATATTGGCCCATCTTGAAGTAGCACGGTCCATCTTGGAGGTCATCTTACGACTTCGAAACCCTTTTGGGTAATCTTGGGCCATCTTGGACGCTTGAATGCGTCGGCATCACCCTTTCCTGGCCCACGTGAAGGGGCAGGGGAAGCGGCTTCAATGGAAGAAAGGAGACAGAACGCGCGACACAAGCTAAGTTCAGGGCTGGGGGGATTCATTGTGTGATATTTTCATACAGGAAGCGTTTTTTCCAAAAAGACGAGTACGGTTTCCCATGCAATAGTTCGGGACGTGTTCCAGGTTTGCGCTTCCCGTGTGAGATCTTTGGTGCGCTTCGAGACAAGAGGCTTGATATCACGTTTCTTCAATTAATTATGTTCGGTATTATTTCTGTTTAAATGTTCTACTCAAATCCCTTTGTCGCATATTCCAAAAGATTCCCGTTCTGATGTTTCCCCATGCGAATCCCCGCTAATGCTTTATGCGTTCCAAAGTGTCGTTTGTGTTTTTTTTTGTACGGTTCCGAATTGAGACATGTCGTTCGTAGTAAAGGTCGTCCAGAAGGTGCGTTCCAAAAGCGTATTCTCATGACACCTTGAGTCCTCGATCGTGCTTACCAGAGGATCTCGATTGAAAACATTTTCTTGTGGAGCACTTGCGTGGGAATTTTCATTTTTATAAATGTGTATATATATATACACACAAATTAAGCACAGTGGAGTTGGAGGTGGACAATAAGCACGAATTAAATGGTGACGCCAGAAAATTTGTTTTAGCAAGACCAGCTAGCAAAGTCACCAACATAATCGCGCATTTTGTGTTGAAATCATGCCGACATGTGTTCGATAGTGCCGCTTTTCCCAAAAGCAGATTTCGAAAAGATTCATTGAAAACCCTTGTGTACGGAGTGTCCCAATCGTTGATATTGTTATATATATGTGTGTGTGTATATATACATACATATATATTGGGGCCAAGGATGCACAGACAGACAGACAGAAGCCATGCGCCAGCCTATGGCACGGCGCTTCGAGAAAACGAAGTAGACACGCCAAGCGCGTGCAAAAATATACATGCCAAATGCACGCAGGACGCGCCAGCAGAGGGAAGAGAAAGGAGAACGAAGAGGAAGTGGCGATATTAGCAGCATGAGGAAGACGCTTGAAGGATCATCGCCCAAAAAACTTGTGATTTTTTTCGCACCACTCACGACGCTCGTCGCCTCCGGTGGAGAATCGAACGCCCCCTTTGCGAACGACAGCCTCCGAGCTAACCCCAAGATGCCCTCCAAGATTCTTAAGACGCTCCGAAGAGGGCTGAAAAATGGTTCCATCCATGAGAACTTTCCAAACAGTTCCGAAAAAATCTAGATGACCTCCAAGAGGTACCGGTCGATATCATCACGGCACCTCCCCCGCTCAGAATTTACGCGGGCCCGGAGCTGATCCAAAAACGCCGTGCAGACTGCTCACCTCGCTGTTCGACTGTGCGCGTCTTCCTGTTCCCCCGCCAAGTGTCATGGGTATCCACCCAATCATTGCGCCAATCCGGACAAAGCAATAAGAAGAGAGGCGCCCAAAATTTGATGGGGATACGCGAATCGTCTAGAATGATTTTTTTATTATATGATCTCTGCCGTGCAGTTAAGGACGTGCGATTGGGTTCTTACCTTCGCCGTTATTATGAAGAATTTGCGTCGTCGGTTCGGAAAATTGTTGCCGATTGTGATTGTGCCCGATTGGGTTTGTAAATGCCTTTTCCCACGCCGGCGCCATTGGTCCATCTGCGACAGCGGCAGACGGGAGACATAAATGTTCGTTTTTTTTATTTTTTTATATTTTTTTTTTTTTTTTTTTTTTTTTTTTTTTTTTTTTTTTTTTTTTTTTTTTTTTATATATATATATATTATTATTATTTTTATTTTATTTTATTTTATTTTATTATATATATATATATATTCCCCGAAGCTCCCTTCCCTCTTGGAGGTTTATATATATATATATATACATATAAACCTCCAAGAGGGAAGGGAGCTTCGGGGAAAAAAATATAAAAAAATAAAAAAAACGAACATTTATGTCTCCCGTCTGCCGCTGTCGCAGATGGACCAATGGCGCTGGCGTGGGAAAAGGCATTTACAAACCCAATCGGGCACAATCACAATCGGCAACAATTTTCCGAACCGACGACGCAAATTCTTCATGATAACGGCGAAGGTAAGAACCCAATCGCGCGTCCTTAACTGCACGGCAGAGATCATATAATAAAAAGTCATTCTAGACGATTCGCGTATCCCCATCAACTTTTGGGTGCCTCTCTTCTTATTGCTTTGTCCGGATTGGCGCAATGATTGGGTGGGTACCCATGGCGCTTGGCGGGGGAACAGGAAGACGCGCGCAGTCGAACAGCGAGGTGAGCAGTCTGCACGGCGTTTTTGGATCAGCTCCGGGTCCGCGTAAATTCTGAGTGGGGGAGGTGCCGTGATGATATCGACCGGTACCTCTTGGAGGTCATCTAGATTTTTTCGGAACTGTTTGGGAAGTTCTCATGGATGGAACCATTTTTCAGCCCTCTTCGGAGCGTCTTAAGAATCTTGGAGGGCATCTTGGGGTTAGCTTGGAGGCTGTCGTTCGCAAAGGGGGCGTTCGATTCTCCACCGGAGGCGACGAGCGTCGTGAGTGGTGCGAAAAAAATCACAAGTTTTTTGGGCGATGATCCTTCAAGCGTCTTCCTCATGCTGCTAATATCGCCACTTCCTCTTCGTTCTCCTTTCTCTTCCCTCTGCTGGCGCGTCCTGCGTGCATTTGGCATGTATATTTTTTGCACGCGCTTGGCGTGTCTACTTCGTTTTCTCGAAGCGCCGTGCCATGGGCTGGCGCATGGCTTCTGTCTGTCTGTCTGTGCATCCTTGGCCCCAATATATATGTATATGTATCTGTATATATATAGATATATAGATATATACACACATATATATATATACATATATATAACAATATCAACGATTGGGACACTCCGTACACAAGGGTTTTCAATGAATCTTTTCTAAATCTGCTTTTGGGAAAAGCGGCACTATCGAACACAAGTCGGCATGATTTCAACACAAAATGCGCGATTGTGTTGGTGACTTTGCTAGCTGGTCTTGCTAAAACGAATTTTCTGGCGTCGCCATTTAATTCGTGCTTATTGTCCACCTCCAACTCCACTGTGCTTAATTTGTGTGTGTATATATATACACATTTATAAAAATGAACATTCCCACGCAAGTACTCCACAAGAGAATTTTTCAATCGAGATCCTCTGGTAAGCACGATCGAGGACTCAAGGTGTCATGAGAATAAGCTTTCGGAACGCACCTTCTGGACGACCTTTACTACGAACGACATGTCTCAATTCGGAACCGTACAAAAAAAAACACAAACGACACTTTGGAACGCATAAAGCATTAGTGGGGATTCGCATGGGGAAACATCAGAACGGGAATCTTTTGGAATATGCGACAAAGGGATTTGAGTAGAACATTTAAACAGAAATAATACCGAAAATAATTAATTGAAGAAACGTGATATCAAGCCTCTTGTCTCGAAGCGCACCAAAAATCTCACGCGGGAAGCGCAAACCTGGAACACGTTCCGAACTATTGTATGGGAAACCGTACTCGTCTTTTTGGAAAAAACGCTTCCTGTATGAAAATATCACACAATGAATCCGACCCGCCCTGAACTTAGCTTGTGTCGCGCGTTCTGTCTCCTTTCTTCCATTGAAGCCGCTTCCCCTGCCCCTTCACGTGGGCCAGGAAAGGGTGATGCCGACGCATTCAAGCGTCCAAGATGGCCCAAGATTACCCAAAAGGGTTTCGAAGTCGTAAGATGACCTCCAAGATGGACCGTGCTACTTCAAGATGGGTCAATATAGCCTCCGACATACTCCCAAGAGGCCCCAAGACAGCTCCAACACGGATGCACATGCCCTTCGAGCCCTCCACGGCGCCCTCCGAGATGCCCAAACCGTTCAAAAGCCTTCGGACAATCATGTTCCGATGAGGTTTGGAAGCCCCAAGGTGGCCCAAAAAGAAGCCTAAAATGCCCAGGAAGGCCAAAAACGGCACCCAAATCGCCCAAGAGGCGCTCACTCCAAGAGAGCCCCAAGATGCAGCTTGAGAGCCTCCGAGGGGGAGGGGCAAATATCGCCCCCCCTCTTTTTTTGAAGCGTGGTGCCCAACCAAGACGGCTCAAAGAGGCTTACCAGACCCTTCAAAGAGCCCCAAGATGGCTCCAAGACTACCTCGAGATGGCCCAAGAGAGCCCCGAGAGCGGCCCAACAAGGCCCAATATGGTCCCAAGATCGCTCAAGAAGCGCCCGAGAGCGGCCCAAAAGAGCCCCAATACGCAATTGTTTAGCCTCCGAGGGCGGGGGTCTTAATTGAAGGTTTTTTTTTGTTTAGCCGTGGGGCGCAAAATGGCCCCAAGAGGTCGCCCGGCCTCCCCCAAAGACCCCGCCCCGCTTTCCAAGATGGCTCCAAGAGAGCCCCAGATAGCCCAAGATGGCGTCAAAACTGCCTAAGACAGCCAAGCATGGCTCAAGATAGCCTCCGACAGCCCTCCAAAAGGCCTCAAGACAGCCTCAATATGGCCCAAGATAGCCGAGCATGGCTCAAGATAGCCTCCGACAGCCTCTACCCGAGCAAGGCTCAAGAATTCGATTCGGCATGGCGTCGTCGTCGGTGCACCGTCGGACTCGGGGAATCGTCGATGGCGTTATCTTGAGACATGGTCGAACAAAAACGAGATGAGCATGCGAGACAATCAGGGGGCGATATCTCCTGGGGTTGGAATGGGGGAATCTCTGTGGGATCCGTCGGGGGAATACTTACGGGAACTTTGGTGGAAGTTCCCCCGCAAAACGGCGTCGGAACCAACGCCAAATTTGCCGCGAAACACTCCGTCAGAAGCGCTGTCGGCATCGCCCAGGGGGCCCCCGTAGCCGTCCGCATAGTAATCCTCAAAGAAGGGAGGCGGCGTCGGATCGTCTGTGCGAGCCGGCGTATGAGCCCTTCTAGGGGCTGGTGTCGGGCGCGCTGAGAATCCACGCGCGCCCCTAATCCATTGGGGTCACAGTCCGGGCCCCATTGGAATGTGATCCCTAACTCGTCCTGGATGCTAGCCCCATCTGTCCGCTGCCCGGAACATGGCGAGAATCGGCACACCGCATCGGGACTTATTTGTGATTTCGCAAGGTTTGCGACGAACGCAGTTCGGCGATTGCGCAAGTTCGCGCAAGCTCCCGCCCCTGAGCCCTAGTGTTCGTCCTATATGTTTTCACGCGCAGGGTTCCTGGACGTTTGCGGAGTGACGCATGGCAAGTCACTTTGGTAATCTCTTCACGGCCGCATGCAGCGCTAGACGAAACAATCACTAATGCGTCGCCTTGTTCGCCGCAGCTGTTTCGCCGTGTGGTGTGAACTTCGCCTGCGTTGCGCCTGCTGCGGTCATTCTGGCGACCGCCAGCACCGCCTCGACCTTCGACGTGTACTCGCAGAAGGCTGGCCCAAATATTTCGAAGAGGCTGGCCAAACCCAGCTCGTCCATGGGCGAGTCGAGTCGAGCAGATCGCACTGCTGGAACTCCCGCAGCTGGTCCGCCGTCCAGAACGCGAACCTCTGGAATTCCTCCGCCCGCAGGAAGTCGCGCGTTCTCATGCCTTGCATCTCGGCCACCCTCTCCGTCGAAAGCTCGGCCTCGCTCGCGCGGCTCGCGCTGGCCGCGTCGCCAGATCCACGAGAACTCCACTCGGCGATGCCTGGGCCCGCGTCCTCGCCCGCAAGGCGCCGCGCGACCTCGATCCGGCCACGAGCGAACCCCCGCCCGCGCCCCGAGACCGCAACCACCGCCGTCCCCACTGCGACGAGCTCTGGGGGAGCAAGGCCAACTTCGCTCGAAGCACTAGATGCGAAGTTGCCCAGAGCGCTCTCTAGAACCGCGCGCGTGAAGGTGGGGGGCGCGATGGGGGGCGAGTGGAAGTCAAACGTGGCCAGCGAACCTCGTGCTTGAACTGTAGCGCCCTGGCGCGTTCCAGCAGCGCGCGGTCGGGGGCCCGCAGGTGACTCGGGTGCCCCAGCAGCGCCGAAGCCGCCGACTTACCCTTCTTTGTGGCACCCAGGAGCTTGGCAGAAGCGACTCCGACCTCCTCCTCGTATTTCGCGAAAGCCTTCGTCTTGGCCGATGATGCATCCTCGCCGCCTGTGGAATCGGAAACGGCCGTTCCCCCGCTAGTCCTGCCCCGCTTGTTGCCGTCGCCATTGTCGACGCCGATGGCCCCCTCGTCCATCTGCCGCTCCTTGCTGACGATTGTGCCCTTCGAGCTCAGCGACAAGAAGCCGTCGCCAAAATGCACATCTTGCCGAAGAATGTTTCCTTCCAGCGTGGCGCGGTGCGCCTCTGGCGGCTTTTTGTTTTTCTCGTTGCCTTCGACAGCTCGGTTGTCTTCGTACTGTTCACGGCCTCGTACTTTGCGCCCCTCCACGTCAGGGGCGCGCAGTTGAAGCCGCCCGTGCGGGCCATTGATATCCCTGTCGACTTTGCGGTCGTTCTTCAGCTCTTGCCACCAATCATCAGCCTCCTCGCCCGAGATACCCAGCACCTGAACCGCCCAGATGAGGGGGGCCGCGTGGGTCATCGGGACGTCCGCCTCCGTTTTGCTCTTGTGTGCTTTCCCACCGCGCACTCGGGCGAACTGCGCAAAGTCGATGAAGTTTATCCGCTTCAGCTCCCGCGGGTTGTCTTCGAGGAACCCCGCCGCCCATGCGGGCGCAGGTGACTGGCGAAACTTCGCGCTCTCACTTCCTTCAACCCCGCCCCCTGGGTCTGGAAAGGGAGGTCGCCGGACTATAGGGCACCCCAAACGACGCCGACGGAGTCGTTTGGAACGTCTCCTGCAACGCCCGCTGCCGCATCTAGTCGACGAGGCGCCCGAAATTAGCATCGGCTTTCCCTTGGCGCGTCGCGCGGGCAAGACGGCCTCGAAAGATCATTCAGAAATCCCTATGGGGCCCCGATAAGAAGCTTCAAGCAAACCAAAGAAACCCCCGAGAACAAGCTCCGAAACTGCCCGCAGAGAATGCCCAGATGGCTTCGAGATATCTCCGCGAACATGTCGCGAGGGCAACTGAGATTGCCTAGCCGTCGTTTTTGGATCGGCTGGTGGGGGCGCGTAATGCGCCCAAGCTTTCACGAAGTATTCCCCTGCCTCTGCGCCCCGCGCCCGCAGCACTTCGAACGCCTCCCGCCCCTCCTGGGTGGCGTCTTTCCTGTGGCCCCGCAGGTGCTCGACGCGCTGCGCACCCTTCTTGTGGAAAGCGCGCCGCCGAGCGCCTTTGATCTTCAAATCGCAGCATCCAGTAGCAGTGCACCGATCGCCGCCCCCCGCGGGCGCCTTCCGCCCACCGCGGCGGCCGCCGCCGCCTCGCCGCGGCCGCGGCCCGCGCCGCGGCTGCGGCCCGCGTCCGCCGGCGCAGCCGGCGGGGGTGGCCCGCCAACCCCCGAGCCCATGTCCTCACCGAAGGGGTCAGCGCCCTCCATCGCTGCGGCAGAGGCTCTAGGCGAAGGAGCCGCGTGCCAAAGCAACGCCCCGCCGCCGCCACCACCTAGTGGTGACAACCAAATGGCTACGAAACCGCTTTGAGGATTAGGGCGTAGGGCCCAGGGCTTAAGGCTTAAGTTTCGGGGCTTAGGACTTAGGGCTTAGGGCTTATGGTTTAGCGGTAAAGGGTTCAGGGATTAGGGGTTAGGGCTCAGGGCTTGCAGGCTTAGGGCTTAGGGTTCGGGGCTTGCGGGCTCGGGGCACAGGGCTTAAGGGATGGGGCTTAGCGATTGGGGGCTAAGGCTCAGAGATTAGGGTTTGGGGCTCAGGGGTCAAGGGCTCCAGGTTTGAAGCATAGGGCGTTGGGCATTGAGCTTAGGCAAATGATGACGGCCGAATGACTATGAGAACGCGTTTAGGCGAAAATATCAACCCATTCAAGATTGTGGGCGCGAGTTGCCCTGGATGTTACATAACTCATCCTTATCCTCCTCCTCCTCCTCCTCCTTTTCCTCCCTCCTCCTCCTCCTCCTCCTCCTACTCCTCCTCCTCCTCGCTTTCCTCCTGCTCCCCCTCCTCCTCCTCATCGCACCCCCCCCCCCCCCCCCCCCCCCCCCCCCCCCCCCCCCCCCCCCTTGCTTGCAGCGCCTGCGCGCGCGCCCAACCCGGCCAAACACGCGCCGAAGAACGCCCCGAACACTTGAGAAGACGCCGACATTCATTCCAAATCAGTGTGGGAAGCCCAAGATAGCCGTGATCGTTGTCATCGCACGCTCCTATTCGCTGCCCGCGCGAATAGAAGGGGCCGCGGGCAAAAGGCAAAGACAGGATCGCGACCAGGTGCGTCGACCACGAAAACGCACGACGCGAAACCAGTGGAAAGGGAACAAGCGAATGGGGGAAAGGGGGGGGGGGGCCCCTCCTCTTCCTCCTCCCCCAGCCCCCCCCCTCCTCTTCGCCTCTGAGAGGGGGGGTGGGGCGTGGGGCAGAAAGAGGAGGAGCACGAGAAGCAGGAGGAGGAAAGGAGGGGTAGCAGGAGAACGAAGGGAGGGAGCAGGTGGAAAACCAAGACGAACGGACATAAGGAAGACGACAGAAAGGGAGGAGTTGCAAGAGGAGGAGGAGGAGGAGGGGGATGATAAGGAGGAGAAGGGGCAGCAGGAGCAGGAGGACGAGTAGTGAACAAAGAAATATAATCAACATATCATCCCGGCAGAGCAACCTAACAGCGATGTGTAGGAGCATATCTGGAAGCATTCCCCTTAATATTCAGACGAGAATCCAGGTGTAGATCTCTGCTGTTCTCGCAGTCGTAGTCGCATTCGCGATGACAGTCGCAGTGGCAACGGCAGTCGCAGTCACAGCCTCAGCCTCAGCCTGCCTCAGCCTCAGCCTCAGCCAGCCTCAGCCTCAGCCTGCCTCGGCCTCAGCCTCAGCCTGCTTCGGCCTCAGCATCAGTCTGCCTTCAGCCTCGGCCTCAGCCTCAGCCTGCCTCAGCCTCGCCCTGCATCAGCCTCAGCCTCAGCCTCAGCCTGCCTCAGCCTCAGCCTGCCCTCAGCCTGCCTCTGCCTCAGCCTCAGCCTGCTTCGGCCTCAGCCTCAGCCTGCCGTCGGCCTCGGCCTCGGCCTCAGCCTGCCTCAGCCTCAGCTTGCATCAGCCTCAGCCTGCTTCAGCCTCAGCCTCAGCCTCAGCCTCTGCCTGCCTCAGCCTCAGCCTGCCTCAGCCTCAGCCTCAGCCTCAGCCTCAGCCTGCAGCCTCAGCCTGCTTCAGCCTCAGCCTCAGTCTGCCTGCAGCCTCGGCCTCAGCCTCAGCCTGCCTTCAGCCTCAGCCTCAGCCTGCCTCAGCCTAAGCCTCAGCCTCAGCATGCTTCAGCCTTTTTTTCGGCTCAGCATCAGCCTGCTCAGCCTCAGCCTGCATCAGCCTAGCCTCAGCCTCAGCCTCAGCTCAGCCTGCCTCAGACCTCAGCCTGCCTCAGCCTCAGCTTCAGCCTGCCTCAGATCAGCCTCAGCCTGCTTCAGAACTTCAGCCTTTGTGTGCCTCAGAATCGGGCCTCAGCATCCGCCTGCCTCAGCGCAGCCTGCATGAGCCTCAACCTCAGCCTCAACCTTTTCCTCAGCATCAGCCTGCCTCAGCCTCAGCATCAGCCTGCCTCGGCCTCAGCCTCAGCCTGCTTCAGCCTCAGCCTCAGTCTGCCTTCAGCCTCGGCCTCAGCCTCAGCCTGCCTCAGCCTCAGCCTGCATCAGCCTCAGCCTCAGCCTCAGCCTGCCTCAGCATCAGCCTGCCTCAGCCTCAGCCTCAGCCTGCCTCAGCCTCAGCCTCAGCCTGCTTCAGCCTCAGCCTCAGTCTGCCTTCAGCCTCGGCCTCAGCCTCAGCCTGCCTCAGCCTCAGCCTCTGCCTCAGCCTCAGCCTCAGCCTCAGCCTCAGCCTCAGCCTGCCTCAGCCTCAGCCTCAGCCTGCCTCAGCCTCAGCCTCAGCCTGCTTCAGCCTCAGCCTCAGTCTGCCTTCAGCCTCGGCCTCAGCCTCAGCCTGCCTCAGCCTCAGCCTGCATCAGCCTCAGCCTGCATCAGCCTCAGCCTCAGCCTCAGCCTGCCTCAGCATCAGCCTGCATCAGCCTCAGCCTCAGCCTGCCTCAGCCAAAGCCTCAGTCTGCCTTCAGCCTCGGCCTCAGCCTCAGCCTGCCTCGGCCTCAGCCTGCCTCAGCCTCAGCCTCAGCCTGCCTCAGCATTCAACATGTGGCCCGGGAGTGGAGTTCTGGGAACTCGAAGAACACGAAGTGACCTACAGTTGGCTCCGGGCATTCTAAATCATGCCCAGGAATGGAATTCTGGGAACTCGAAGACCACGAAGTGGCCTACAGTTGGCTCCGGGCATTCAAAATCATGCCCAGGAGTGGAGTTCTGGGAACTCGAAGACCACGAAGTGGCCTACAGTTGGCTCCGGGCATTCTAAATCATGCCCAAGAGTGGGGTTCTGGGAACTCGAAGAACACGAAGTGGCCTACAGTTGGCTCTGGGCATTCAAAATCATGCCCAGGAATGGAGTTCTGGGAACTCGAAGACCATGAAGTGTGTTACTGTTGGCTTAAAAAATACCCCCCGGCATCCTCCCCCGGATCGCGCCCAGACCCCCCTGGGGCGTCAAGATGCTCTCTTTTGACCCTACTAGAAACCTATGAACCTTCGCTGTTAGGTAAAAAGAGGCGGGGCCCCCGCCTCTCATAGGGAACGGGGGCGTGAACGCAGAGCCGACAGAGCGGAACGCGATCTCTTGGGTCGGACTCCCGGAGCAGGGCGGCGCGAACAACGGCTCTGTCTTCTTCGTCGGCGGAGCAGACAGTGCGGACGGAGAGAACCGACAGAGCCGACAAATCGGGCGCCGACAGAGCCGACGGAGCCGACAGAGCGGACAGATCGGACAAAACGAACATGCGGTCAGAGCGGAGAGCGGACAGGGCGGACAGAGCCGACAGAGAGGACAGAGCCGACAGTGCGGACGGAGCGGACAGAGCTGACACAGCGGACAGAGCGGAAAGAGCGGACAAAGCGGACGCAGCGGACAGAGCGGAGATCGATCTTTCGGGATGGGTTCCTGGAGCAGGGCGGCACGAACGGCGGCTGCGTGGCGGGTGGGCGGAGCGGGAAGAGCGGACAGAGCGGGCAGAACTGACAGAGCGGACATAGCGGGCAGAGCGAACAGAGCCGACAGCGCGGACAGAGCGGACAGACCTGGCAAGGCCGACGGAGCCAACGGAAAAAAAAAAAAACGAGGACAATGAGGATGACTTGAACAACGCAAGAAAAACAACAGCGAAGAAACAATCTAATGCTCTGCGTATCTTCCATGACGAAAACTAGTGCTATCATCGCATATGCAGATGCGAATATGCATTATGCTGCGCCCTGCGCACCGGGGCAGGGCAGCGCGCAAACATAAATGTTCGAAAAAGGAAGACACTGGCAACGAATTTAGCTGAATGCGAAACGTTCCGTAGTGCAGGGGGGCCCGGACGCAAGGTCTCAAGACCGTCTCTGCCTGAAGCCCAAACCATTTAAACGCATTTGCTCAAATGGCTTGAGAACGCCAATTTCGGATCTCAATGGTCTCAACGTAACTCGAGGCTTACATGTATGAATGCGAAACGTTCGATGGCGCAGAAATGTGGACGCAAGGTCTCGAGAACCGTCTCTGCATAAAAGCCCAAACTATTTTAACACATCTGCTCAGAAGGTTTATAGACGCCAGCTTCGGGTCTCAATGGCGTCGACGTCACTCGAGGCTAATTTCTTTGAGTGCGAAACGTTCGATTGCGCAAGAATCCCGACGCAAGGTCTCGAGAAGCGTCTCTGCATAGAGGCTCAAACAATTTGAAAACATATGCTCAAATGTTTTGCGGGCACCAGTTTCGGGTCTCAACGGTCTCAACGTCGCTCGAAACTAATTAATCTGAGTGCGAAGCGTTTGATTGCGCAGGGGCCCTGGCGCAGGGCGTCGAGAACCGTCTCTGCGTAGGGTCCCAAACCATTTGGGCACATCTACTACAATGGCTTTGGTCTCAACGTCGCTCGAGGCTAGTTTATCTGAGCGCGAAGCGTTTGGTGCGGCAGGGGGCCCTGGCGCAAGGTGTCGAGAACCGTCTCTGCCTAGCGCCGAAACCATTTGAACGCATCTGCCCATATGGCTTGCGGAAGCCAGTTTCCTCAATCGTCTGAACGTCACTGAAACTAATTTACCTGAGTGCGAGACGTTCGATAGTGCGAGAATCCTGACGCAAGGTCTCGAGGGCGGTCTGCGCCTGAAACCCAAACGGTTTGAACGCGTCTGCTCAAATGGTTTGAAGGCACCAACTTCGGGTCTCAATGGTCTCAACGTAACTCGAGGCAAATTTATTCGAACGCAAAGCGTTCGATTCTGCAGAAAACCGACGCAAGGTCTCGACAAGCGTGCGCGCATGGGAACTTCACTCACTTCAGCGTTTGTACTCGAACGGGTTATGGGCGTCAATTTCAGATTATGGGTGCCAACTTCGGGTCTGATTTGAATGCGGCGCGTTTGATAGCGCAGCGAATTCCACCTCGCCGTGAAACCGATTGAACGCATCTGCTGCGCTCTCGTGTCTAGAGTCGGGCCGGCTGCGCTCTCGGGTCTGGGTTTGGGCCCGCTGCGCTCTCGGGCCTGGATTTGGACCTGTGATTTTTTTTTGTTGCGGAGGCAACGCAAGCGATATCAAAAATACATTGAATGCAAGAAACGAGAAAAGTAGTCCTTCCAAAACTTCTCGTGCCCACAACAATTCCAAGCGAATGTCGGGGAATTCTTAAGCAATTCCACTTCAGACTCAGTGAAACTCTTGGAATATAAGCACGCTCCTCTAGAAACTTTCCGCGCTCGTCGACTGCGCTGATCTTGCGGCAAAATTCGCATTCCAAAAACTCGTCTACATTTTTCTATGCATCTTGAACACTTTGACCATCACTTCGCCTGCATCTTTGTCAGCGTCTCTTCGTTCCAGCTGTCGGAGAATGGGTTTAAAAACATTTGCATCGATCTCCCGTTTTTAACTCTCCAATCTGCATCGGATCTCCGAGATGCCGCCAATGTGTTGCGTCTCGAGGTGGCGCGCTTTGACTCATTCCAAATATCGCAACTGATTGTGTCGGCTAAGCCCTATCATGGAAACGTCCATCTGGCATGTTGACACAGGAAATGACCAACATGTTGAATGCTCTTCAATGAAAACTGTGCAAGCTGAACAGGATTGCTTGGAACGTGGCCCAACATTACATAGTAAACTACGGGGGCAACACGCATAATACAACGGTCAGAAGAACCTTGCAAAGATGACGGATTCATGCTATAACCGCGCGACCTTGGATGCAGTTGTTTTTCAATCATTCTCGCCCTGGCAATGTTCATCAAAAATTCTTTCCACCTGTTCCATGCAATCCTCAATGCAACAACTACTCTGATCGGATTTCGTAATGGCTCACTGAATCAAATCCGTCGACCTGGTAAAATCCACAATGTTAGTGTGATAGCCGTTAACAGCTCAGATGCTGTTTCAAACCCAGACGTCACTATCTCCCATTTTGCGCCATGAGCCCGCGTGACATCATGATGCTGATGTTGAGGAACTACAGCGCAATACGATGAGACATCGAGCATGCAGGTCTTGTTTAGCGTATCTTCACGGGGGCAACTGCAACGCCATAGTCCATTGTCGGCGTGCGGAAATTCAAGCGGCTGAGCACATCCCGTAAAACTAAAGAAATCTATTCGCGTTGCCTCTTCCGGCGATGCTTAGAGCCTGACAATTTTCTTTCCTGTGACCCAGAGCTGATTATATTCCAATGTTGCCCTCTGAAGAAATTTGAAGTCCGCGCAATAATCCAATACAAGCAATGTATAACGCATCTGTCAATGAATTCGTCACCTGGTATGCCTCTCGGGTCTTGAACTCTCTTGTCCTTCACATTCGTTATCGCAGTTGTTGCATTATGACTCTCCTTCTTCTCATTTCAAATGCCCTGACGCCGCTTTGAATAATAATCTAAAACTACCCTGGCGACGTACCCAACCCCTGCGCAAAAGCGGGGCGCAAATAGTTTAGGATACTTTATAAGGGGGCGATGACGGAGCGAGGGTTACATATGTCTGCAGACGGAATTCGGGAGACTCGCAGGACACTGGCTACAGGAAAAGGGCTTGATAAAGCTGATGATTTACAATTCCTGAACACTCCTAGCCACTTCGAAAACGGGGATCACAGCAGGCCTCGAAAATGGCGACAGTTTCGCAGATCGCAGCCCCCCAGGGATGGCGAGGTCTAATTTGAATCTGCGCGTGGCCCTCACTGTGCTGGGCCCCCCAGCAGGCCTCGAAAATGGCGACAGTTTCGCAGATCGCAGCCCCCCAGGGATGGCGAGGTCTAATTTGAATCCGCGCGTGGCCCTCACTGTGCTGGGCCCCCCAGCAGGCCTCGAAAATGGCGACAGTTTCGCAGATCGCAGCCCCCCAGGGATGGCGAGGTCTAATTTGAATCTGCGCGTGGCCCTCACTGTGCTGGGCCCCCCAGCAGGCCTCGAAAATGGCGACAGTTTCGCAGATCGCAGCCCCCCAGGGATGGCGAGGTCTAATTTGAATCCGCGCGTGGCCCTCACTGTGCTGGGCCCCCCAGCAGGCCTCGAAAATGGCGACAGTTTCGCAGATCGCAGCCCCCCAGGGATGGCGAGGTCTAATTTGAATCCGCGCGTGGCCCTCACTGTGCTGGGCCCCCCAGCAGGCCGGCCTCGAAAATGGCGACAGTTTCGCAGATCGCAGCCCCCCAGGGATGGCGAGGTCTAATTTGAATCTGCGCGTGGCCCTCACTGTGCTGGGCCCCCCAGCAGGCCTCGAAAATGGCGACAGTTTCGCAGATCGCAGCCCCCCAGGGATGGCGAGGTCTAATTTGAATCCGCGCGTGGCCCTCACTGTGCTGGGCCCCCCAGCAAGCCTCGAAAATGGCGACAGTTTCGCAGATCGCAGCCCCCCAGGGATGGCGAGGTCTAATTTGAATCCGCGCGTGGCCCTCACTGTGCTGGGCCCCCCAGCAGGCCTCGAAAATGGCGACAGTTTCGCAGATCGCAGCCCCCCAGGGATGGCGAGGTCTAATTTGAATCTGCCGCGATTACCCTCTATGCTGGCCCCCCAGCAGGCCTCGAAAGTGGCGACAGTTTCACAGATCGCAGCCCCCCAGGGAGGCGAGGTCTAATTTGAATCCGCCGCGATTACCCTCTATGCTGGACCCCCCAGCAGGCCTCGAAAGTGGCGACAGTTTCACAGATCGCAGCCCCCCAGGGATGGCGAGGTCTAATTTGAATCCGCCGCGATTACCCTCTATGCAGGACCCCCCAGCAGGCCTCGAAAGTGGCGACAGTTTCACAGATCGCAGCCCCCCAGGGATGGCGAGGTCTAATTTGAATCCGCCGCGATTACCACTGTGCTGGGCCCCCCAGCAGGCCTCGAAAGTGGCGACAGTTTCACAGATCGCAGCCCCCCAGGGATGGCGAGGTCTAATTTGAATCCGCCGCGATTACCCACTATGCAGGGCCCCCCAGCAGGCCTCGAAAGTGGCGACAGTTTCACAGATCGCAGCCCCCCAGGGATGGCGAGGTCTAATTTGAATCCGCCGCGATTACCCTCTATGCTGGACCCCCCAGCAGGCCTCGAAAGTGGCGACAGTTTCACAGATCGCAGCCCCCCAGGGATGGCGAGGTCTAATTTGAATCCGCCGCGATTACCCTCTATGCAGGACCCCCCAGCAGGCCTCGAAAGTGGCGACAGTTTCACAGATCGCAGCCCCCCAGGGATGGCGAGGTCTAATTTGAATCACCCACTGTGCTGGGCCCCCCAGCAGGCCTCGAAAGTGGCGACAGTTTCACAGATCGCAGCCCCCCAGGGATGGCGAGGTCTAATTTGAATCCGCCGCGATTACCCTCTATGCAGGACCCCCCAGCAGGCCTCGAAAGTGGCGACAGTTTCACAGATCGCAGCCCCCCAGGCAAGACAGAAAGAGGCAGGAAAGAGGCGGGAGGCGGGAGGAGGAAGGACGCGACCACACTGCTCTATTCAAAACGAATACCCAACCAAGGAGGGTTGGGAATAAAACACTTACTGCCGCCTGGAAAATGAGCCATGGCACAAAATGCTTTACGGAAAGACTGAACCGAATGACAACGGACATAACTCTGCGCACATCTTATCATGATGAGATCTCCACAAGAAACACTAAATCGAGATTCCTAGAACAAAATAAATGTTCTTATCTTCAAAGAGAATGTAGGAATACTAAATTCATCTACAACTTCTCCTCTCTCGTCACCTGTTTGTTGTTTTGCCCTGCCTGGGCTCTGCCTAGAAAGGTTCTTGCCGTCTTGGCTTAGAGGGGCCGGGCAGTGGAGCCCGCCCCGGGCGGTTCACCCGGCCCCCTGGGGGCCGAGCAAGAGCAGAAGCAAAGTAAAAGCAAACGCGCGGTTCCCCCAGTTGCGCTCCCTGGGCGCCAAGCAAAAGCAAACGCAAAGGCAAATGTGAAGGCAAATGCGAAGGCAAAGCAAAAGCATAGCATAGCATCGCATAGCATAGCGCAATATAGCAAAGCGCAGCAAACCATAGCATAGCATCGCATAGCCTGGCCTGGCCTAGCCGAGCCCAGCATAGCATTGCGCAGCATAGCACAGCATAGCATAGCATCGCATAGCATAGCATAGCAGATCACAGCGCAACACCGCATCCACTACTACTACTACTACTACTAGTACTACTACTACTATTACTACTACTGCTACTACTACTACTACTACTACTACTACTACTACTACTACTACTACTACCGCTATTGCTACAACTACGACGATGAGGAGAAGGAGGGGGGCGGCGTTTACCGCTCCTACTAATGTTGCTTTCCTAGAGGCTCCAACTCCTAGGTCGGGTCGCACTGGGATAAGTAATTGTTCGGCTTCTCTTTGTTACCGCTTTCATCTGTTATTTTCTTCCATCTTCTTTGCATGCATTTCTTCATGTGTATATTTATCTTTGTTTTTCCTTGCCTGTGAAGCAGGCGCAACCATAATTCCAACTAGAACCAGCCGTTCATGCCTATATAGAACTCGTGCCCTTCAATAAAAATTAGCCCGGCGAAGCAACCTAACAACGATGTGTAGAAGCATATATGAAAGCATTCCCCTTAAGATTCAGATGAAAATCCAGTTGTAGAATTCTGCTGTTCTCGCAGTCGTAGTCGCATTCGCGATGACAGTCGCAGCGGCAACGGCAGTCGCAGTCACAGCCTCAGCCTCAGCCTGCCTCAGCCTCAGCCTCAGCCTGCCTCAGCCTCAGCCTGCCTCAGCCTCAGCCTCAGCCTGCTTCAGCCTCAGCCTCAGTCTGCCTTCAGCCTCGGCCTCAGCCTCAGCCTGCCTCAGCCTCAGCCTGCATCAGCCTCAGCCTCAGCCTCAGCCTGCCTCAGCATCAGCCTCAGCCTCAGCCTGCCTCAGCCTCAGCCTCAGTCTGCTTCAGCCTCAGCCTCAGTCTGCCTTCAGCCTCGGCCTCAGCCTCAGCCTGCCTCAGCCTCAGCCTGCCTCGGCCGCAGCATCAGCCTGCCTCAGCATTCAAAATGTGGCCCAGGAGTGGAATTCTGGGAAATAGAAGAACACGAAGTGGCCTACAGTTGGCTCCGGGCATTCAAAATGTGGCCCGGGAATGGAGTTCTGGGAACTTGAAGACCACGAAATGGCCTACAGTTGGCTCCGGGCATCCAAAATGTGGCCCGGGAATGGAGTTCTGGGAAGTCGAAGAGCACGAAGTGGCCTACAGTTGGCTCCGGGCATTCAAAATGTGGCCCGGGAATGGAGTTCTGGGAAGTCGAAAAGCACGAAGTGGCCTACAGTTGGCTCCGGGCATTCAGAATGTGGCCCGGGAATGGAGTTCTGGGAGGTCGAAGAGCACGAATGGTTCGATTGTTGGCTTAAAACGACTTCTGCGGCACCCTGTCCGGCACCCGCCCAGACCCCCCTGTGGAGTCATCTGCTGCTCTCTTTTGACACCACTAGAAACCTATCAGAACAAGCTGTTAGGTAATGATATAGCATGTTGGCGATTATTGTTACTTTTAAATGGCCAACGCCGCGCCGGCTGCCCACCGTGGGATTCGTGACATAGATCACATGTTGACGGGGGTCTCTAGATTCAGAGGGACTAAATCTAGGAACTTAACGCGTTTGACTCCGAACCGTCTCTGCGGGAAAAAAACGACTATTTCAAGCCATCTGCTCAAATAGTTTCTAAACACATAACTAATTCGGGTCCCGATGGTCGCGGCGTCACAGGAGGCGAATATATTTGGGTGCGAACATTCGATAATGGGGGGGATCTACTCTAACATCTTCAGAGCCGCTTCTGCGTGGAAGTCCAAACCATTTGAACTGCATGGTTTGTGGGCGCTAATTTCGGGTCTCGATGGCGTGAACTTGACTCGGAGCCGATTTATTTGAGTGCGAAACATTCGATGCAGCAGACATTCTGACGCAAAATGCTCGGGGACCGTCTCTGCGTAGAGGCCCAAACCATTTGAACACATCTGCTCGAATGGTTTGGAGACATCCCACGGTCTCCGCGCGACTCAAATCGTGAGAACCGTCTCTGCGCGATATACTCTCGGATTTGAGGGTGGGCCGCTGCGCTCTCGGGGCCTGGATTTGAATCCTTTTAGAAATTTCTAAGCAGAAATAATAGTAACTATGCTAATAGCAAAAAGTAATGGTTATCCGATGATAATACTAGCAGCATAAATAATATGAGGAAGGGGGAGGGGGGTCCACGCCGGAGAGGGAAATTGACAGAGGAACTGCGGGGGGGGGGGGGGGGGGGGGGCAAGGGGGGGGGGGGAGGAGAGAGAGAGAGAGAGAGAGAGTGAGAGAGAGAGAGAGAGAGAGAGAGAGAGAGAGAGGAGAGAGAGAGAGAGAGAGAGAGAGAGAGAGAGAGAGAGAGGAGAGAGAGAGAGAGAGAGAGAGAGAGAGAGAGAGAGAGAGAGGGAGACAGAGAGAGAGGGAGACAGAGAGAGAGGGAGAGAGAGACAGAGAGAGAGAGAGAGAGAGAGAGAGAGAGAGAGAGAGAGATCGGACAAGTAGGCGGACCAGGGTCCGTCCGCGAGGCGCACTGCGGTGCGACAACTCGCCAAACACTATTTGCGGCGGTGCAGCCTTAAGATACGAGGGCGGGCAACAAAACCCCCTCCCCCGGCGCAATGCGACAGACGCTACAGACGGCGGACAGACGGTGAAGATCTCACATGTCAGACCGCGTGAAGAAAGAGGCCCCAACAAGGAAGGCGACGTGCTGACACGTGGCTAGGCGGTTTGGCAGACCGCCAGTTGGGCGCTTGGCCGCAAAGCGGCGCGCAGGGACGGGGCACCCCCCGCCCCCACGCCCTGACACCGTGGACGCGGAGCCACGCGTACACACGGGCAGGCAGAAAGGAGGAAATTAGCGCGGGACACCAGGTGGAGCGCCGCGGAGCGATGACAGCATAGCTTGGATGGTGAGTGGCGGCGTAGCACCATCGGGCGAGGGCGTAAGCAGCTCGGCGAAGGCACGCCCGGCGCGGTGGAGGCGCTGGAGCAGAGGGCCTTGACGGGCTTGAGCAGCGGCAAGGTCAGCGGCGAGAGCAGCACACCTCTGCTGAAGAGCGGCCATAGCCTGGGACAGCTCAGTTTCGCGGTCGGTGAGGGGCGGCTGCTCAGTGCCAGCGGCCGCGGGCCTCGTGGGAGGGACGAGGTCATCGGTGCGCCTGGCCAGGTGGTGGACTAGCGCAGTACGGCACTCCGTGTGCTGACGGCCGTCACCCTTGATAGGCGACTGGTGGGTAACACGCGGCCCCAGGGCTGGAGCCGCTAGGGCCACGCCCCGTGAGGTCGGAAGAGCCGCATCCTCGCGCCCAGCAACAATGGAAGCGTGGACGGGGCGCGACGGCCTGACTGGCTCGGTGCCCTGCGGGGGGGCTGGAGCCGCCCCCGCGGGCTGGCGCTGGTGGGGGGACGGAGTGGGTGGCACGGTAGGACCAATCATGATGCCGTGCGAGGGCTCGGATGTCGGCCGCGTAGTCGGGTGGCGTCTCGATGGGGCGGCATCGTCGGCGGCGTGGGGTGTCGGCGGAGCGTCGTCTATGCTGCCACTCAGTCCGAGGGGATCAGCCAGGTCATCGTCGGCGTCTTGGCGGTGAGCGATATCCCCATGTGGGTGCGATGTCGCTCTCGGTGTCGGAGTCGCGGTAGGCGTCGAGAGGTTGCCCGACGGGGCAGGGTTTGCGCTGGCTGGGCCGTCGTCCAAGAAGTCCAATCCCCCACCGAAGCCGAACGGGTCGTCCTCCTGTTCATCGAGCGTCGCCCGTTGGGCCTCGGCCCAGAGCTCATCCGGGTCTTGCGGGATGAATGGTCCAGCCGCGGGTGGTGCCTGGTCCGTCAGCAGGGGGTTTGGTTCCATTTTGCTGAGTTCCGCAGCTGTAAACCCAGCCCTGCGGTGTGGGAGCGGCAGAGTGCGGTGTCTGCGCTCGTAGATAGCGACAGCGACCCCATGGAGCACGGTCGCTTGGCGATGTCGTGTTTTGGCAGCTTCGACAATGTGGTCAGGAAGGTTGTGAGTGCGTGCCGCCATTGTGGCAAGGGCGTCGGCCTGACGGTTGAACTCCTCCGCAATGGGCCCGATGAGCCCAAGGTCGATGCCCATGTCTCCCAGATGGCTGGCGATTTTTTCGACGCGAAACATGTTGGGCTTGGCCATAACACATCGGTGGATCTTTTCCCAGAGCTCCGCGTGCGTGCCCTGCGGCGCTGGATGTCCGTCGATGATGCTTTGGAACCCATCGACCACCGCCTGGTTGTCCACGAAAACGTGCACGGGCCGTTCGGCACATGCCGTAAGGTGGACAATGGCGAGGGTCTCCGCAACCTGGGCGTTCTGCGTTAGGCCGTGAACGCGTGCACTGTAGTTCATGCGGTGGTCGATGCCGTAGTAGACGCCGTAGCCCGCTCGTGCTAGCAATGGGATGGCTTGGTTGGTGCATGCACCGTCCGTGGCAGCGTAGACCCATGTCCAACCAGTGTCGTGGTCAAGGTAGGTGGTGTAGGTGTCCTGGGCTGAAGCCGCAGGATCTCCCTCAGGGGGGGGCCGCGGTATGGGCTGTGGCAGCGGGTCCCTCGCGAGGTCGGCCTGCAGGTCGAGGAGGGCTGGGTCTTCGTCAAAGAGCCCGCAGTGTCTTGTGTGCGGCGGAAGACGGGCCCACTGGTCGTCACTGATGAGGGTGGTGAGAGGGAGTCTTTCTCGGGCCCAGCACTTGCAGTCGCGGACAGTGTGCTCCTGAGTTTCCTCTTCCTCGTCGCAGTATCGGCAGATGGGGCTGGGGTCTGCCGACGTGTTTGATCGGGATCGTCGCTGTTGGGTGTGATCCCCGCCCGACAGGTAGTTGAGGAGGAGCGCCAGCTGCCAGGCAGTGCATTTGGCTGCTCCTTTAGTTCGGGCGAGCCACGTGCTGGCGAAGAGGTCGAGGCCCTGTCTGACAGAGGCTAGGTAGCCAAGGTCGTGTCGCCGTGGCTTGATCCTCCGCAGAAAAGCCCTGCGTTGCGAGGCCCGCAGCATGTGTAGGAAGGCGTTTTGGGGTAAATTCAGCCAGCTGATCTGGCAGCCCCAGTCGTCGTACATGATGCCAAATGTGGGCCAGGTCCATCGGAGCTGCTGGAGCGACTGGACGAGTCGTCCGACGGGTCCTCCACCAAACAGGGTCTGGACGTGGTGTTGAAGGTCTCTGGCGAGCCCGCAGAGTGTAACGTCGCGGTTTACCTGTCGCCGCAGGCACAGGAATGCTTCACGCTGCGTGATGGCGTCGATATCCAGGGCGTGTCCTGGGACGCACACGGCCATGAGAGTCCAGAACTCGACCCACTTGTTCCCCTTGGGGCGGATAGCCGCCTTGAGGGCGTGGTTGTAGGCAGTTTTGGCTGTGCCTGATGGTGCTTGAATGTCGGTGCCCGTGGTGCAGACGCTGGCAGCCAGGGAACGGGCGTGCCGCGCCTTGATAAGCATCGGCGATGGGAGCTTGCCAATGCGCGGCAGGCGGATAGTCGCTCTCCGTACACGGGCGTCAGCGGTGGCCGTGAGGTTAAGCGCGGCTGGAGCCGGCGCTGCCTCTGCGTTGATGTAACTCCCGACGAGCTTGAAGGAATCGACCACACGTAGGGGGCGCTCCGCCAGTGTGAGCTGGGTAACGGCGGCGTGAAGCTCGTCGGTGAGCGCCCACCCTGCCACTTTACCAGGGTGAATGCGTTGACCTGAGAATCGATCAAACTTGGCGGTTTCGTCAAGAGATTTCTGCAGCTCCGACGCGGTGTGGGTAGTGGAGTTGCTGTCGTCAACAAAGGTAGTGCTGAGTGATCGAGGAACGTATCGATGCTGCCTCTTTGTCCACACGCACATGAGCAGCTTGATGTCGTCCAGGGACCACGAACTTCCCTGGAGGTGACCGTTAGTCCTGGCCAAGTCCTTAGAGTACGCTCCGTTCATGCGGATGTAGCGTTTGTGTTGTCTGTAGAAATTTCGGCGGACAGTGGCGACGTCTTGAGGGCACCCCGCGTGCAGCGCAAGGTTAAGGCAGATGTCCGTGATGAGGTAGTCGAAGCACTTCTGTCGGTCAAGGGCAGCTCCAGCTAAGGGGAGGAGTAAAGCCCTGGCATGCTCGATGCGCAGGGCGAGAGAGGTGCTGACATCCCCAATGGTGGCTTTGGGAACAGCGCCGAAGCTCGTGGCGTGGGTCCATCCTTTCCGCCAGTCCGTGAGGCTACGGTAGGCTGGCGCTTCCCACGCATACATCCAAACGGAAAGAACCGAGAGAAGTCGTTGGTCCGTCGGGAGTTCCCCTCGGCCTTTTCGGAGGCACGGGTTTGGCACGTGTAGGAGGGGCTCTGGGATGGTGCCAGTGCGTTGCATAGCACGTAAGACGCTGGCGAAGAGGCGAAGGATGTCGTCGGGTAACTCCTTAGCCTCCTTAGTTGTCCAGCCGTCGAGTCCCCCCGCGCGGCGCGGTGAACGGGTGCGAATGAAGTGGATGAGTTGGTCGTCGGTGAGGTGGAAAGGGGCTGCTGGTGATGGCGTAGGCAGCTCTTGTCGGTACTCGTCGTAGAAGTCTGCCCACGTCGGCATAGCTTCGGCATCATGGCCTGCGCGAGCGCGGTACCTGCCCAAGATGGGCTCCCAGGTGTCGACCATGAGCTTAAGCATGTCTTTGGTATTGGCAACAATGGCGTTGGCGGGGAGGGCGTCGGGGACCTGGGCAGGTGGTGGGTCACGAGTGTGGCCTTCGTCGTTGTCCGTGTCGAGCGAGCTACCGTCGCTGGGGCTGAAGCCGCCAGCGTCGGTGTCGGCATCACTATCGTCCGTGCAAGCTTGGTCAGGGTTGAAGGCGGTGGTGTCGCAGTGGAGCTGTGCATCGTCGGGAGTGGTGGGCGTGCGGAGATACGCCGTGGGCGAGCAGTCGGCAGCCCGTGCGTATATGGCCGCCTTTCGCCCGCTTGGCTCGCGGACACCATCAGCCCATATCTTGATGCGTTCAGCTTTGACTCGGTTTGCACGTCGCGCCAGCTCTGAGTCAAGGTTTTGGATCAGACGGTCCAGGTGCTCTCCGCGTGGTACTGGCACGTCAGGGGTCCAGGCCTCGGGAAAGGCCAGGAGGACCGTGGGGCGCAGCTTGTGGCAGAAGGCGGGCTGCGGTCCACGTGCAGGCGATGCGCTGCGCCAGGTACGGCGGGATAGCACGGTAGTCGATATGATGGTGCTGTCCGATGAAACGAAGCTCGCAAAGTTGCCGATGGAGCTTGCGAAGGCGGTTCATGTGGATCGTGGAAGCTCCGTAGGTGGGAAAGGCGCGGGGGACAGCGGGTCGCTCCTCGAACGTGGGTGTGAGCCCGTGCATGGTAGGGGGCTTCTTTTTTGGGTGGTCTGGCGGTGGAGGTGGCAGGTCGCGCAGCCGGGTGAGATGGTACTCATGGCTGGCCTCGTTTGCCAGGGCGAACATGCGTTCCACATCGTCGCGTGTGTCGGCCTGCTCCATGCGGTCATGGTATCGCCCTGCGATGAGGGTCCCTAAAGCCTGAAGTTCGTGGTCCTCATGCGCTCCGTCGTTAGGAGGGTAAGGCGTGGGGGCTAGAAGGCGTCGGGCCGTATGGTCGAGGCGGCTAAGGTCGAGCGTGACCTGCAGGCCAACATGGGACTTCGCTGGCAAGTCACGCAGATAGCAGAAGTCGGTGACAAGGGATCGCGCCGCTTGGTTGGCGATGATGTAATCGATGCGCGAAGTGCGGGGGCACTTGGTGACGCGGTCCCAGTCAGGGATATTGCCATATGTGTGCATGGTGTGGTCTGGTGTACCTTCAGCGACGTTAAACCATCCGTGCTGCATCATGTGCAGCAGGTGTGGATTGTCGTCGATGTTCGTGTTGGCGTCCATGCAAATGAAATACGGGGCTGAGCCGACCCTCGCGGCGGCGCAGTCAGCGAGCCGAAACAAATCGGTGCTGTCTCCTCCAGCGACCCCGTAGAGGCTCGCAATGTAGATCCCAGCAGGCCCGTGGTTGTTTCGTCGCCGCCTGCGGCGGTGCTGGGTGCAGAGCGGGAGGAAGGCCTCGTGCCATCTTTTCTTGGCCTTGAGGGTGGCGATACAGGACGCTGTGTCGTCGACGGTGGAGTCGACGATGGCGTCCTTAGAGAGGATGGCGACCCCTCCCGAGGCGCCAGTGTTGCCCTCGACCGTGTGGTCTGTGCCGCCGTGCGCAGCTTTGCGCTGGGCTCGCGCCAGATCCAGGTCAGGTCCCAGACTGGCCTGATATCCCCCGTGGTGTGGATTGGCGGCGTTGGTAGCGATGGCTTGTCTGGTAGGCTTGGCATGTCGGGTCTCCTGCAGTGCTATGACTGCGGCGTTGTGGTCGACACCAAGAGCGGTGATGGTTGGCCAGTTCGCTGGGAGACTCGTGATGTTGAGGCTGACGAGGTGGATGGAGCGACCTGGCCCGTCTCCGTCGGTGGAGCTGGGGTTGGCGCGCCCCGCGCGGTGGAGGGCAGCCTGGCCCTCGCCCAGGTAGAAGGCTTGGCCACAGTAGGAGCTCATGGCGTTCCTGCAGATTGGCTTGAACGGGGCTGAAGCCGCCGTCAGGCCAGAAGTATAGGCGAGGCATGGTCTACACTGCGCCAGGGGGGGTTCATAAACATCGGCAAAACTGCCTCGAAAAATCCTCCTCACTCCTGTACCGTGGGGGACGGGGGGAGGGGAGGTGAGACGGCAGCAGAGGGAGAGGGGGGCGACTCCTCGATCCGTCCTGCCGAACACAAGAGCAAAAGCAAACCAGCGGCGGCAGCTCGGCGCGGCAGCGGCGCAACGCGCGCGCATATACTGCGCACGCGACGCCGCTGGTCCGTCCTGCGGCGGCGCGCCCGCCCCGTCAGTACCGTGATGAGCAGCATCGGGTGGAACAGCTCGAGCAGCGCGGTCGGTGGCCTGGCGCTGAGCCTCGTCCATGCCCGCTGCCGTGAGGCACGCGCTGCGGACAGGGCTGACTCCACGCGGGGCCGCCGCTGCCGCGGCAGCGGCTGAGGTGGCGGGGGCGCCGCCACGACTCTGAGGAGAAAGCGGTGAGCCGCCGCCGAAGCCCGCCGCGAGGTCCTTGACGCGGTACTTGTTCTTGAAGGGGTCGAAGGTCGGCGCCTCGTCGATGGGGACGACAACGCGGGTGGGCGGCGGCATCTCCTGGTCCGTGGACGGCGTCGGCTCGAGGTCGACCTGGCCAGGTTCGGTGGCGCTGACACCGAAGCGTGGCACCACCTCGGGGGCTTGGGCATCAGCCTGAGTCTCGCGGGGCGGCGAGCTCGTGGAGCTCCCAGGGGCCTTGCGCGAGCTGTGGCGGCTGCAGGACCGGCTGCGCGGGACGCGCCCGCCCGTGTGGCGGTCGCGTGGCGAGGTCGCCTGGGCGTTAGCGCGCGCAGAGTCCGCCCTGCTCGGGGAGCGGATCGGCGCTGCGCAGGGTGTTGGGCTGGGCTGGCGGGAGCCGCCTGTGCCGCCCGCCGCCGAGGCTGCAGCCTGGTCAGGGTCGACGGCGTCAGGGCGGGGGCTGACGTGATGGGCGCTACCCTCGCTGTGCCGCGGGGAGGCGCTGTGGTGCGCCTGGGTGTACGTGAGGACGAGCGGGACGAGCGGCTGCCGCTCGCGCTCAGGTGGGGCAGGTTTTGCCTGGGCAGGGCGCAGCGCTGCGGCCACGTTTGGCGGGGGCGTGTGTTGGCGCGGTTGCCAGGCACGCACGTTCGCATCGCGCCATCCTTCAGGGCGCCCTGTCCTGCCACGGCTTGGTGCAGCCCCCTGGGCTGAAGCCGCAGGGGTTACCACTGCGGGCTGGTTGCTGGGGGTGCTGTCGTGGCGGCCTGGGTAAAGGCCCCAGGCACGCGTGGACCCAGGCGCGGGCGAGGTGGCCCGTGGGGGAGCCTGCACGAGTGCACGCGGGTAGCCGATGACCGCTGGGTGCACCCTGGCGTGGGGGGCATGGCCGCAGCTGGAGGCGGCTGCTCCTGCCGCCGCGGGCCTGGCGCCAATGGGGCCACGGTGGTAGGCGGCACCCCCGCCGTACACCGTGCTGTCGCCTGTCGGGACGCGCGCGGGGGAGCGGTTGCGTGGCGTGCTCGGCTGACCTGCGTCGCGTTGGTCGCGCTGCTGGGTGCGCTGCAGGTGCTGTTGGTAGCGCTGCTGGTCGGCTCTCGAGAGCGGGCGGGTGTCGGGGAGGATGGTGGGCACGTCGGGCCGCCGCCAGCCCTGATAGACGTGCTCGAAGGCGTGGTCTGGGTAGGTATCCCCGACGGGTGAGTATCGCCGCACATGCTCCACGTAGTCAATGTTCTGCGGCTCGGGGAGTACCGTGATGTTCACAGCTCGCTGGTGCGCTGGTCCATAGAGACAGAAACTACCACGGTTGCTGCGGTCGTGGTTCAGCTCGGCTTCGGTCGTGGCACGGCTCACCATGGCGTCGCAGAGGCGCATGTCATAGTCGAGAGCTTGAGGCCCAGGGCCGCCCTCGGCATCCCAGTACAGTATCACATCTCGCCAGCGGGCGCGGGTAGTGTGGATGCGCTCGGCGATGGACTCGCAGACGGTCCTGGCTGTGACACGATCCCTATGCATCTTGACGATGGCTAGGGAGTAAGGTCGGCGGACCGTTTTGTTGAAGATGAAGTCCTCCTTGAGGGCCTGGTGGGGGCCGAAGAGCACGTAGCCTTCCCTCCACAGCGGTTGGTCGGGGGACGGATCTTCAGGCATCCCCGTTCCTGTGAACCCAGGTGGCCGCCTCGTGCCGTCGGGCAATCCCTGCTTGAGGACGCGACGCGGCCTCGGTGGAAGATACCATTGACCCTGGTAACCTGCTTGGCCTGGTTGTGGAGGCTCCCCCCCGGGGCCTGAAGGCGCTCGGGGGGTTCCTTGAGGTCGTGCTGGGCTGGCGCGTTGCCGTATTGGCGGGCAAGGATGTGCGGAGGCATCCCTGTGGCACGGACGTCGAACAGGCTGTGCGGACTAGGCGGATGGGGGCACCTGCTGGAGAGGCAGCATGTGTCGGAGTCCCTGTTGTCGGTGCTGTACGCACACGTCCAGCTGTTGCAAGAGTAGTCCGTGGACCAGTCCATAAGTGCACGTAGTCCGCTGAGGGAGCAGTCTGGGCACGTTGGTTGGCCCGAGGTGCCGAGCTGCGTGTTGCGGCGGGCCGCACAGTACTGACAGCATTGGAATCGGCACTGTGGGCATGACCAGCGTCCTGGTAGGGGCGGGAGTGCTTGCTCGTTTGTGCCTGGGTCGTCTGGGTGGGGTCGGGGTCGATCCCACAAGGGCCAGACGTCGGCGAACCAGGACTGGCCTGTAGTGCGGACCACCTCGGCGGGGAGGCGAGCGTCGTCAGCATGGCGCTCGATCCACTGGGGCCCCATGTCCGCTGGGATCATGACCGTGCGCCAAGTGTCGTCCGCCTTGACGTGGACTTGGGTCGGTGCCCAGAGCTTGGTAGTGGTATCGCCATGGTCGTGGTGGAGGATGACCCAGCCGTCGCGACCCGCCACCACAGGGTCGATAACGCGGTGGCCCATGACGGTCGTCCCCCACGGTAAGTAGGTGCCGTCGTGGTGCTCGCCTGGGTCAAGCCAGACCTCGATGCCAGGGGCATTGACACGGGCCCGCACGTCGCGGACGTGGAAGGCGAGGACGTGGTAGGCGGTCGGCTCCTCTTCCGTCTCGATGTGCTCCCACGTCTCGATGTCGCTGTTGTCCGAGGTGGAGTTTCCGCCGCTCTGCCGTGACGAACGCGAGGCGGATCGCCGTGGGCGGGCATGGCCTCGGGCGAGGGCGGCGGCCGCGCTGATGAGGGACGGCGTACGGCGGTCGTCGGCTCCTGATGTCGTCGATGAGCGGTCTGGACTGTGTGCCAGGGCGGCGCCTGACTGGTAGGTGCGCGGTGGGCCAGACGCGGCCCCAGGGCTGGAGCCGCTGGGGCGCGGCTCTCGTGCGTCGGACTGCCCCCGCACGGGGGCGGCTTGCAAGCCAGTGTACACCAGGTCGATCAGTGGCTGCGGGTCCAGCTGGAGCTTGCGAAGCGAGACGCGTGGACGGGGCTGGTTGGGGTCGGCCCTGGTGGCGGCTTCGGTGTCGTAGTGCTGTTTAGCCCATGCTCGCGCTGCCTCCGGCGAGTATAGTGCCTGCGGCGGTGGCCACGCTGCCGCGATGTCCAGCCTGCGCCAGGTGTTGGCTTCCTGGTCGCGGGCTTCAGCCGCCTCGCGGAGGTCTGGATGATCGTAGCCAGCGATGTGGAGGGCGTGCGCGCAGTCGCCCATGCCATAGGCTTGTGGCAGGGCACGGCACCTGGAGGCAGCTTCCGTGGGGGCACACCAGTCCATGCGGATGAGGAGGCCCAGGACACGAGGGTAGATGAGGCGCGCTCCGTGGGCCTCCCCTTTCACGAAGTTGTGCCAGTTCTCACCGCGTGGCGGTTGGGTGGCCTCGCACATCCAGAGCGCGATGGGTCCCCACGCGAGGGTGTCGCCTCCGAGGCTGTAGGGCGGGTGGGGCGGCACTGCGTACCACGCGGCCAGCGACGGGTGCACACTCACGTACGTGCGGCCAGCATTTGTGGCAGTTCGACCCTTCGCTTCACGGCGGGGGCCTGGCAGGAGGTGACCTCCGTTGAAAGCGAGACGAGCCGCAAGGTCGCCGCGGGTCCCGTGCCAGAAGACCGTGGGCGTGTCAGTGGTGGGTTGACGGAGGTCCCACGTGAGGTAGGGGAAGATCGTCTCGCCTGAGTTCCCGCCCGAGTCTTCCAGCACCCAAGTGAGTCGGTTCGGGGGCCTCTGCATGATGTCAGTCCACGGCACCAGCGCTTGGAGTGTTGGATCATGGGTGAATCGTGGATGGTCGTGGAGTCGCAGGGCGTCTTTGATGTCCTCTGTAGACACGCCACTGTTACCAAGCGCAAAGCCGTTTTGGTACAGGGCGTTGAGGATGCTCGTCGGCGGCACGGGGACCGCTGGGTCGCGCTGGATGGTGTTGCGTAAGTTGCGCGTCGGTGGCCTGAGGGCTAGGTGGGGCGTACCAGGGCCTGAAGGCGCCTGGGGCCTGGCGGGTGATGCATAGCGTGCTCGCCGACGTGGTGGTTGGGTGTCCATGTCGGAAGAGGAACCACGAGCATCTGCATGTCGGAAGATGGACCACGGGCTGTCGCGGGTGCGCTCACGTGGTTCCCTTGCCTCGGCGTCGCTGGCCTGAGCTGTGGCGTCTTCGTGAGTCGGTGGGGTACCATAAGCCATGCCACTTATGGAGCCGTCTCGCGGGGACGGGCTGGTCGATCGTGGTGTGACAGACGAGGCTCGCGATACCGCGGCAGTGATTTCGACAATGGCGGCGGTGGTGACGGTGGTGACATCGGCGACTGCGGCGGCAACTGCAGCAGCATAGTGTTCCTGTAGCAGCGGATGTCGAAGTGAGTGCACGTGCTGGCTTTCGGGTTCGTCGGGATGCGTGCGCGGCATTGTGTGTGTGGCCTCATCCCGCGGCCTCCTGCTCGGTTGGCAACAGCGGAGGCACCACTGGGCCGTGGATGAGTCCAGGGCGCGCGCACAAATGCGGGCTCCTACGTGTCCGACGGCTCCTTGAGCGAGGAGTTTGGCGCCGACCAGAAGAAGACCGCACACCACTCCGCCAGTGGCAATAGCTCCGAGTTTGCCACTGGCCCATTTCAGGACACCCCCGAGGCCAAACCCGACTGCGCTGGCTCCGCCCGAGACGATATCTCTGAGTTTGGCGCTGGTCCACTTGAGAATACCCCACAAGGCGGGCGTGACGTTGTATGCCGTTGTGCGTCGGGGTGTAGTGGACACAGATGGGCCTGGTGCCGCCGCTTCACGTCGTCGTCGCTGCCGGTAGCTGGGGTCTCGGCTCGGTGTCGGCAAGTACCCGTCGATCTGGTCCTTGTACGGCATGGCTACCACGATGGCATACGTGGCCACGAAGAGGCAAATGAGACAGCCACAGCGTCGTGAGGCCGCTGCGCTGTGCGGGGCCTCGTAGGAGCCGCTGGCGTCTGGGCTCGCGTCGTCGATGGGGTCGTTGTCGATGCCAGCCTGCCAGTGGTCGACGGCGCTGGAATTGGAGTCAGTCGCGTTAGCACGGCAGACAAGGGTGCGGGGCGTGGTTCTGCCACCTGAGGTCTGAAGACGTCCAGGTCCAGCCAATGCTGCAGCGGGGCTGAAGCCGCCACTGCGCGGGCTGGTTAGAGCTGGCGACGCAGTGGGATGGCTTGTCTCGTCGGCGGCAGTGGCGCCTTCAGCGTCGTTGAGCTGTGCGCTGGGGTCGGCCTGGGCCGAGTTGTTGGGCGGACTGCTGTGCGACGGGGGGCGCCCTATGTAGGGTTCGCTGTCACGGTCACGCTGGGCCGTGTCACCTGGCGGTGCCGTGCCGTCGCGATCCTGGGTTTCCATGTCGTCCTGGCTATCGTCCGACGCGTGGAACGAGTCCAGGGATATGTTGATATCGCTGGCCGCGATGTGCTGGAGCAGAGGCGGTTCGGCGTCGGCTGCGGGCTGGTCACACGTGGCGTGCTGGGCGAGGGGGCCAGCTGGCGGTGGTAGGTTTAGCGGTTCCATCGGTGCCGCGGCGAGCTCCGCCTCGACAAGCGGCTGCATGTCTGGCGGGTGGTGCAGGATCGCATCCGCGAGGTACGCCAGGGCGTCTTGGTCGGGTGGAGGGAGGCCTCTTGGCAGCAAGGCGTGGGCCCGTGAGAGGTATGGCGGCAATGGTGCCGTGAAAGCCTCAGGGCCGACGAGCTGGGCACGAGCGCCCTGGTATTCCAGAAGAAGGCCAAAGTAGCGAGTGGGGTACTCGCGGCTGCCCTGGATACGAGTGAGGTTGCGGTTGGTGCGCTGTCTGTCGGGGCCTGCTCTGTGCCAGATGTCCTCGCACATGTCGAACGCGGTGCGCTGGCGCAGGGCGTCGTTTTTCTCCTCGGAGTCCTCCTGGAAAAAATGGTCGTACTGTGGCAGATGGAGCGTCGCCAGGATGTACGGGACGCAGTCCTCGAGCCATGCCCAGTACACGTCCTGGTGGTCCTCACCTGGTGCCCACGCCGCGGCGCGCGGTATGAGCCGTGCTCGGATCATCATCAGGTGCCAGAAAGCGGGGTCCTCCTCGGGTTCGCCCCTGGCGCACAGAGGGGCAGTGAGACCCGTGGGGCTAAAGCGGGGCACGACAGCGGGGCTGAAGCCGCCACTGCGTGCCTGGGCTTTGTCGGCGGCCCCGTCGAGGATGTGCTGCACGACGGTCGGGGACAGGCTGCGGGCGGACTGCGATGCATGTGTCGTAGTTGACGAGGACGTGCTCGTAGGAGACATGCTGGTACTCGCCGTAGCCGTCGTAGTAGCCGTCGGAGTCCCAGGGGGGCAGCGCGTGGGGCAGGGCCCCTGGTGCTGCTCAAGCCAGGCGCTCGCAATGGCGCCCAGCGGCCCGTTGCCGCACGGACCCGCGGCGGCGGTGCCGTTCACGATCGGGTCCAAAATGGTGCAGTGATCGTATTTGTAGATGCTGTCATCGTAAAGGTAGAAGAGCGTCCCACGTTCAGCGTGTCGCAGGAAAAAATCTCCTCCATGCTGGGGCGCACCGCCTGAAGACGGGTGTGCTCCCGCAAGCGAGGGGAGGGCCAGGCTGCAGGCAAGGCGCCACATGATGGCGAGGCCTGGCGGGCGGCGCGAGCGATGAGCCAAAAGCTGCATGTCAGCACACGTCCTCAAATACCCCTGAATGCTCATGTACATTGCAACAATCACGCCCCCTGCAAGACTACGGGTGTCCCTACACCAGATAGCTTGCGCGTGCTGCTGCCAAAACAGACATGAGGTGACAAGAAAGAGATACGACGCGAAGAGGGAATAGATGCCTCTGAAGGCGCTTCCTCGGAGGGCTGAGGCGGGCTCTCTGAGGCACCTTCAATAGGGTTCCTGGGTGGCCCGACCCTTGTCCTTGCCTTTGTCGGCCCCTGGGGGCCCCGTCCCTGGGGTGACCTGGCCTGGCTGGTCGATCCAACCGCAGGCAGCCACGGGTTCGGCGGCCGCTGCAGCTTCCTCCTTCTTAGTTTCCAGGGTGGCCACTTGTGGCAGGTGGATGGTGCCTCCCGTGAGGTGCCCGAGGAGGGTCTGGATGTCGCCGCGCAGTGCAGCGGCGTCGGCGGTTGCCGTCTGTTGCTGGGTGACGACGGTGGCAAGCCCCCGTTCCAGCCCTGAAACGTGCTCCGTGAGTGTGGCCTGGGAGGAGAGGACGCCCGCAAGCTGTACCTGCATGTTATCCACCGTGTTGGCTAGCAGCTCGTGCTGTTGTTCCATGTGCTGGATGCGGGTCGTGGCAGCATCTGGCAGTTTAGAGGCCGATGCGAAGCGCTCGCCGAAGGTGTTGAGTTCGTGGGAGGCCACGCTGTATTCATCACCTGATGAGAGGATCTCGACGTCGTCGACGTCGCCTGATACTTCGGCGGCTGTGGCAGCGTCGCCTTCGGTGTGGCCCCCACCTTCTGCCGCCGCCGTGCCAAGCCAGGAGTCATGGCCACCTGATCCTGGGGCGGCCATCGGTTCAGCGGCTCCGTCCGTGCCGTGCGGGGGTGCAGAGGAGCTGCGGCCTGGGGCGCAGGATGACCTTGCGTGCGGCGTGGCGTCACGTTTCCCGCTGGAGGAGCGGTGGCGCTTGGCTGAAGGCTCCTCCTTGGGGATCAGGAGCGGTGCGACGCCCTTGCCTTTGGGCGTGGCAGTCATGAGGTCGTGGAGGTAGGGGCTCTGGGCCGCTTTGGTGAGGAGTGTGCCGGTGGCGGGGCTAAAGCCGCCACCACGGGCTGGCGGCGTCACAGGCTCTGTGATGGTGGTAGGCGTGACGATGGTAACGTTGTCCCGCTTCGGCACCACCTCAGCCAGCGGGGCCTCGGTGATGCTCCACGGGATGGGGCACCCCGCGACCTGCACCGTATAGGTGAGTGGGGGCCGATGGGCGCGCACTAAGGCAAACTGGGCCGCAGTGGCTGGGTCCCAGGCGGTGTGGTAGACCTCACAGTCCCATTTGACGGACGGGCCCGTGAGAGTCTTGGCGAGCTGGGTCAGCGTGGCGTGGCGTGCCGCAATGCCAGTGATGCGGTAGCGCGTCTTGGCGAGGGTAGCCTCGCATCCACGGATGCTGACAGCAGCAGCCTTGGCGGCGTCTGACCCCCGTGGAACACGGATCCCCAGTAGACCTGACTTGCCGTGTCTGACGACTCCCAGGGCCTTGAACTCCACCGACTTCTGGAACGCGTCTGCCATCGTGATGGGCTGGTCCTCAGGGAACCACACGGTCTGATACTTGTCAGCGGTGGGCTCGTCTGCACCTACGTTGCTGAGGTCGTAGGTGGCACCGAGTTGCCCTGATCCCGCCAGGACCTTGTCGACCGCTTGGAGACTGACGCCGAAGGTGGCAGCCAGGGACCTCTTTCCGACGCCCGATCCAAACCTGCCTAGGCTTTTGCAGGGTTCGAGGATGGTGACGGCTTTAAAGTTGCCGTGGAAGAGGGCCTTGAAGGTGTCCTGAAGCTGACTATCGAGCTCCTGGCGGCGAGCGTCTTTCTTGGACTCCCTGTGCTTTTGGTTTTGGCGCGCCTTGTCCTGTGGGGCAGAGTCCCCTCGAAAAGGGCCCTTGGCGCGTGGACCACCGTTCACGGGGGCACCTCCCGAGAACTGGTCCTCGAAGGCCTGGTGCATGGAGGGGACTGCGGCAATGGCCTCGGTTTCATGTATGGTCGCCCGAATCCAGCATACGTGGTCGGCAGGGTCGATGGTGGCGACGGCTACTTTTTCCGTGCAGGCGACCTCCTTGGTGCCCAGCTGGTACACGGTCACGGGGACGTGCGTGTGAACCACTTTGGGCGCCTTGGGGTGTCGCTTCAGGACGGGGACGGCGAGCTCGGTACCGACGTAGTTGTCGTTTTTTGGGCCCATGACAGCAATCGCGAGCTGACCCGTGGCTCGCTTGCCCTGCTCGAGGTGGTGTTGCAGCAGCCGTTCACCGCTCTCGTAGTCGTGGAGGCTGATACTGGGCTTGTACGTCTTGCCGTCGTCAGGTGATGTGGGTTCGGCGAGGACAGGGACCTTCCAAAAGGCCGGGTCCAAGGCGATGAATTGGGTGTCCGCAGCCTGAAGACGTGCGGAACCCGCTGGTGGGTGTGATGTGTCACCGCCAATGCGCTTAGGCTTGCTGCGCTGGTGATGATCAAGCGTGTAGCTGATCTGGTTGGCGGCGCACATGCGGATCAGGGCGCTGCCAAGCTTCTTCGTGTTGGACTTGTGCATGTCGTACGTTGCCTGGAGCTCGTCCGCGTTCAGCTCGGCAAGCCCGTTGTATGCGGCCGTGGGGCGGTCAGACCCCGCTTGCTTGAACGCTGCGATGCAGTCCTGCTTGCGTTGAAGGAGAGACCCTTCGGCAGCAGGGCGCGTGGGGCGGGAACTCGGAGGCTGCTTAGAAGAGCGACGGCGCTCCGGCTTCTTGGGGGCCATTGCTGCGGGCGCTCTGGTGAGGAGAGGTGACGCGAATCAGTAGGGTCCTGCTGGGACCCCTCCGGTCTCGCGAGGCCTGGGAGTCTGACTCCGAGGCGGGGCGCTTCGCGTCGCGGCTGCGGTCTGAGTGCTGGGCACTCTCGAGCCGAGACTAGAGAGAGAGAGAGAGAGAGAGAGAGAGAGAGAGAGAGAGAGAGAGAGAGAGAGAGAGAGAGAGAGAGAGAGAGACGAGAGAGAGAGAGAGAGAGAGAGAGAGAGAGAGAGAGAGAGAGAGAGAGAGAGAGAGAGAGAGAGAGAGAGAGAGAGAGAGAGAGAGAGAGAGAGAGAGAGAGACGAGAGAGAGAGAGAGAGAGAGAGAGAGAGAGAGAGAGAGAGAGAGAGAGGAGAGAGAGAGAGAGAGAGCGAGAGAGAGAGAGAGAGAGAAGAAAGAAATGGGGGCGGAATGAGGGGGCCAGGACACATGAAAAAGGGGGGGGGGAAGGGGGGGCGAAGGAGCGAGGGGCGGAGGAGGGCAGGGGCGGATGAAGGGGGCGAGTCGGGGAGAGAGGGGGGCGGGAGGAAGCTATCGGATCTCGGCAATCGCGCCCGGAATAAACGGGGGGGGAAGGGGGGGGGGCGGGGGGGCAAGGGGGACATGGAGGAGGAAGAGTGTCCGCGTTGGCCGTGGCCGTGTTGGCCCTGGCCGCAGCGGCCGTGGCCGTGGTGGCCGTGGCCGCGGTGGCCCTGGCAGTGGTGGCCGTGGCCCTGGTGGCCGTGGCCGTCGTGGCCGCGGCAGTGGTGGCCGCGTGGTGGCCGTGGCCGTGGTGGCCGTGGCCGAGGTGGCCGTGGCCGTGGTGGCCGTGGCCGCGGTGGCCGTGGTGGCCGTGGCTGTGGTGGCCGTGGGCGTGGTGGCCGTGGGCGTGGTGGCCGTGGGCGCGGTGGCCGCGGGCGTGGTGGCCGTGGGCGTGGTGGTGGTGGCCGTGGCCGTGGTGGCTGTGGCCGTGGTGGCCGTGGCCGCTGTGGCCGTGGTGGTCGTGGCCGTGGTGGCCGTGGCCGTGGTGGCCGTGGCCGTGGCCGTGGCGGCCGTGGCCGTGGTGGCCGTGGCCGCGGTGGCCGCAAGTGTGGATTTGGGCCGACTGCGCTCTCGGGCCTGGATTTGGGCCCACTGCGCTCCCGGGCCTGGATTTGTATCTGATTATTTTGGTGCAGGGGCAACGCGGCCGAGATCGGAAATGCATTGAATGCATGGGGCGACAAGAATATTCATTCCAAAACCTCTCGCGCGCACGACAATTGCAAGCGGACGTGAGCTAATTCTTAAGACGCTCCACTTCAGACTCAGTGCAACTCTTGGAAACATCGCGCTCCTCTAGATCCTTTCCATGCTCGTCGACTGCGCTGATCTTGCAGCAAAATTCGTTTGTCAAAAACTCGTCTGCATATTTCTGATGCATCTTGAACACTCCGACCGTCACTTCACATGTATCCTTGTCGACGATTCTTCGTTCCAGCTGTCGGAATGGGCTTATAAGCATACGACTAGCTTCGCCATTTGAGTGCTCAGATATACCATGCATTTCCCTTTATTTCACTCTCCAATATGCAGCGGATCTTCGAAATCACGCCACTGTGTTGCATCTCGAGGCGACGTGTTTTAATGCGTTCCAAGTATCGCAACTGATGGTGTCGGCTGAACCCACTAATGGAAACGACCAGATGGCGTGTTGACAAAGGAAATGACCAACGCGTTGAATGTTCTTCAATAAAGACTGCGCAAGCTGAATAGGATGACGTGGAACGTGGCCCAAACTTACATTGCAAACAACGGGAGCAGCACGCGCGATAAAACGGTCAGAAGAACCTTGCAGCAGTGACGTATCAATGCTATAATCTCGCGGCCGTGGATGCATTCGCCTTTTCCAATCATTCTCGCCCTGGCAACGTTCATAAAACAACTCTTTCCAAATATTCCATGTGATCCTCAATGCAAGAACTACTCTTGTCACATTGCGAAATAGCGAATTGAATCATATCTGTCTATCTGGTAATTATCCATAGTGTTCGTGTGGTAGCCTTTAACAGCTCAGATGCTGTTTCAAACCCAGACGTCGCTATCTTCCGACTTGTGCCATGAACCCACGTGACATCACGATGCTGATGTTGAGAAACTACAGCGCAATACGATGAGATATCGAACGTAAAATAAGTCATGTTTAACGTATCTTCAGGGGGCAACTGCAACGCCATTTGATGATAATCCACTGCCGGTATGCGGAAATTCACGCGGCTGATCACATCCCGTACAAATAAAAAAATATATTCGCGTCGCCTCTTCCGCCCACTCTTAGGGCATGAATTGTTTTTCGTGTAGCCCAAAGCTGATTCTACTCCAATGTTGCCTTCTGAAGAAATTTGACAAAGTCCGCGCAACAACCCAAGACAGGCAATGTATAACGCATCTGCAAATGAATTCGTCACCTGCTAAGCCTCTCGGGTCTTGCATTCTCTTCTCCTCCACATTCTTTATCTCAGTTCTGCATCGCGACTCTCATTTTTCTCATCTAAAATGCCCTGGAACCATGTTGCACAGTAAGTCCAAAGTAAAACGCTGACTGCCGCCTGGAAAATAAGCCATGGCACACAATGCGTTACGGAACAACTGAATCAAATGAGTGCGGACATAACTCTGCGCGCATGTTACTATGATGAGATCCCCACAACCAAATTAGAAAGCGAGAGTCTTAGAACAACATAAATGTTCTTATCTTCGAAGATAATGCAGGAATGCTAAATTCATCTACAACTTATCTTCTCTCGTCTTCTGTTTGTTGTGTTTAATTGTCCTGCTTCTCTATGTTACCACTTTCATATGTTATGTATTTCATCTTATGTGTCTGTATGTGTTCATGTGTTTATTTATGTTTGCTTGTTTTCCTTGCCTGTTACACAGGCACAACCATAAATCCAATTAGAAACAACCGTTAATGCCTATATAGAATTCGTGCTCTTCAATGAAGAATGATCTAACATGTGGACGCTGATTGCTATGTGGTGCTTGCCCACGCCGCGCCGGCTGCCTACCGTGGGATTCGTGACATAGATCACGTGTTGACGGGGATCTCTAGGTTCAGAAGGACCAAATCTAGGAACTTAATGCATTTGACTCCGTATCGTCTCTGCGGACAAAAAACCAGATTCTTTCAAGACGTCAGCTCAAATAGTTTCTAAACAGCTAGCTAATTCGGATCTCGATGATCGCAACGTCACCGGAGGCTAATTTATTTGAATACGAAACGTTCGATCATGGAGGGCATATGTTGTGAAATCTTCAGAACCGTCTCTGCGTATATGTCCAAACCATTTGAACATCTCTGCTCAAACGGTTTGTGGACACCAACTTCGGGTCTCGATCGTGCGATGTGAACTTGGCCCGGAGCCAATCTATTCGAATACGAAACATTCGATACAATAATAATCCTGGCGCAAAATACTCGGGAACCGTCTCTGCGTAGAGGCCCAAACCATTTGAACGCATCTGCTCAAATGGTTTGGAGACATCTGTTTCCAATGTCGATGGTCTCCACGTGACTCAAATCGTGAGAACCGTCTCTGCGCGATATACTCTCGGATTTGGAGATGGGCCGCTGCACTCTCGGGGTCTGGATTTGACTGCCTGTGTAATTGTTAAATAGAACTAGTAGTGTCTAGAACAATATTGATTTTATTAAACGAGTTGACACATCCCGCGCTCTTGCAAACATCCCACCCACACACCCGCAACTTGGTTTGCAAAACCCACGACGACGATGACGACGCCGACGACGACGACAACGACGACACCGACGACGACGACGTCAACGACGCCGACGACGACGACGACGACGACGACGACGGCGGCGACGACGACGACGCCGACGTCGGCGACGACGAAGACGACGACGACGCCGACGCCAACGACGGCGACGAAGACGACGACGACGTCGCGAACGAACACGACGACGAGGGAGGAGGGAGGACGACGATGGCGACAACGACGACAACGATGACAACGACGAGGTAGAAAGGAGGACGGCGACGACGCGAAGGACGAAGAATGAGGAAGGACGGCGACGCCGACGACGACAACGACGAGGGAGGAGGGAAGACGACGACGACGACAACGACGAGGACGACGACGTCGACGGCGCGATAGGAGGGACGACAGCGAGACGCCGACGACGGACGACGACGACGACGACGACGGAGGAGGAGGAAGGACGACCACGGCCACAACGACGACGGAAACGACCACGACGCCAAAGAGGACGACGACGACGAACACGAGGAAAGACAGAGGACGACGTAGGCGACGACGACGACGACGCGGGAGGAGGGAGGACGGCGACAACGACGACGACGACTACGATGACGCAAGAGCGCGCGCGCACGCTTTTGGTGAAAACCCGTTGAGCGAAACCTAGGGTTTTTGTAGTTTTTTGGCAGCACGATTTTGAGATCCTTCCGACACCGATGGGTTTTGAAGGTTTTCGGCATGTGCGCGCGACGACGCGCGCAGCTGCACTTCGTCCCATTATTTGCAGAGGATTCTCGCGACGGCACACGCGCAAGGGCGTTCGGCAGATTTCGACATGCGCGCGCGCGAAGCCCGTTTAATAGAATTTTGTATAAATCTGGAAAAACTCATGGATGGTTTTCTTAAAATTTCGCAAGAACTCGCGCGGAAGCTTGTTTAGCAAATCAGTGCTGCGAAACTTTGTGTGTGTTTATATTTTTCTGGAAACTCGATTGCGAAATCCTTCCGGCACCGAAGGCTTTTCAAAGATTTCGGCATGCGCGCGCGACCGCGCGCGCGTGCACTTCGTCCCATTTGTTCCAAGGGATTCGTGAACAAGTGTTATGGTAGAACCAACGATGTCACCGGATTTTTGTTTTACAAAAGAACCTCAGGGGGGGATACCGGCCCCCCTGGGATAGTGCAAATTCAGATTTCGGATGGACATGTGGTCATAATGACATATGATTTACATACCCGAAAGGGGGATTGCTAGCGCCGGGGGGGAGGGGGGGGGGGAGTTCCTATATTTTCTTGAAAAGAGAATGAATAAGTAATGATCATCTGATGATGAAAATAACAACAGACATAATAGGAGGAGGGAGGAAGGGAGGGAGGGAAGGGGGGGGATCCATACTGAAGAGGGAAATGGAAAGAGGAACTGCGGGAGGGAAAGAAAAACAAAGGAGAGGAGGGGGGGGGGCAAGCTAGGTGCGCTCGCGTCATATCTGACGTCCTACCCCTCCCTCCCATCCCTTACCATGGCGCTGATTTTCTCTATCCGCGGACGCGTGTCGTAGCGGACCCGTGGCTCCGCGCGCGCGTGCGTAGTGGGTGGTGGTGCACGTGCGTGCGTGCGTGCGTGCGTGTGTGCGTGGTTGTCGTGGTGGTGGTGGTGGTGGAGGTAGTGGTGGTGGTGGTGGTGGTGGTGATGGTGGTGGTGGTGGTGCAAGTGGTGGTGGTGGTGGTTGGTGGTGGTGGTGTTGGTGCTGGTGCTGGTGTGGTGGTGGTGGTGGTGCTGGTGGTGGTGGTGGTGGTGTGGCGGTGCGGCGCGGTGGTGGCGGGCGGATGGCGCGCGAGAGAAAAAAGGCCCGCGCTGGGGCGAGAGGGGGGGTGAAAGGAGGGGGGGAGGATGGAGGGAAAGGGGGTGAGGGGGGGGGGGAGAGAGGGGGGGGGGGGGGGGCGGGCGGGAGGGCGGGGCGGGCGGGTCGGGCGGGCGGGCGGGCGGGCGGGGCGGGGCGGGCGGGCGGGGGCGGGCGGCGGGGGGGCGGAGAGAGAGAGAGAGAGAAGAGAGAGAGAGAGAGAGAGAGAGGAAGAGAGAGAGAAGAGGAGGAAGAGAGAGAGAGAGAGAGAGGAGAGGACGGGGGGGGAGAACAGAGGGGCGGAGGGAGAGAGAGAGAGAGAGAGAGAGAGAGAGAGAGAAAGAGAAAGAAGAGGAGAGAGAGAGAGAGAGAGAAAGAGAGAGAGAGAGAAGAGAGGGAGAGAAAGACAAAAAAAATAAAAATGAAGAGATAAGAGAGAGAGAGAGAGCGAGAGAGAGAGAGAGGGAGAGAGAAGAGGAGAGAGAGAGAGAGAGAGAGAGAGAGAGAGAGAGGGAGAGGGGGAGGGGCGGAACGAGGGAGCCAGGACAAATGAAAAGAGGGAGGGAGGGGGGCAGGGGCGGAAAAGGGGCGAAGGACAGAAGGCAGGGGCGGGTGAAGGGAGCGAGTCAGGGAGAGAAGGGGGCCGGGAGGGAACTACCGGATCTCGGTAATAGCGCCCGTAATATGGAGGGAGGGAGGGGGGGGGGGGGGGAGGGGGAGGGGGGGGGGAGGGAGGGGGGGGGGGGGGGGGGGGGGAGGGGCAAGTAAACGGGGAGGAGGAGTGTCCGCGTTGGCCGTGGCCGTGGTGGCCCTGCCCTGGCCGCGGTGGCCGTGGCCGTGGTGGCCGTTGCCGTGGTGGCGCTGGCAGTGGTGCCGTGGCCCTGGTGGCCGTGGCCGTCGTGGCCGTGGCAGTGGTGGCCGCGTGCTGGCCGTGGCCGCGTGGTGGCCGTGGGCGCGGTGGCCGTGGCCGTGGTGGCCGTGGCCGCGGTGGCGGTGGCCGTGGTGGCCGTTGCCGTGGTGGCCGTGGGCGTGGTGGCCGTGGGCGTGGTGGCCGTGGGCGTGGTGGCCGTGGGCGTGGTGGCCGTGGCCGTGGTGGCCGTGGCCGTGGTGGCTGTGGCCGTGGTTGCCGTGGCCGTGGTGGCCGTGGGGGTGGTGGCCGTGGACATGGTGGCCGTGGCCATGGTGGGCGGGGCCGTGGTGGCCGTGGCCGCGGTGGCCGTGGGCGTGGTGGCCGTGGCCGTGGTGGCCGTGGCCGTGGTGGCCGTGGCCGCGGTGCCGTGGCCGCGGTGCCGTGGCCGTGGCCGTGGTGGCCGTGCCGTGGTGGCCGTGGCCGTGGTGGCCGTGGCCGTGGTGGCCGTGGCCGTGGTGGCCGTAGGCGTGGATATGGGCCGGCGGCGCTCTCGGGTCTGGATTGAGCCCGTTGCACTCTCGGGTCTGGATTTGCGTGTGATTTTTTTGGCGGAGGCAACGCAATCGAGATCAAAATTGCATCGAATACATGAAGCGAGAAAATGATCCTTCCAAAATCTCGCCCGCGCGCAACAATTGCAAGCGAACGTTCGGTAATTCTGAAGCACCTCCACTTCGTACTCAGTGAAACTCTTGGAAATGACGCTCCTCTAAATCCTTTCCGTGCTCGTCGACCGCGCTGATCTTGCAGCGCAATTCGTATTTTAAAAACTCGTCTACATATTTCTGATGCATCCTGAACACTTCGACCGTCGCTTCACCCGTATATTTTTGTCAGCGATTCTTCGTTCCAACTGTCGGAATGGGTTTATAAACGCACGCGTGGCTTCGCCATTTGAGTGCCCAGATCTACCGTGCATTTCCCGTTTTTTCAACTCTCCAATCTGCGGCGAATCTTCGAAATCACGCCACTGTGTTGCGTCTCGATGCGACGTGTTTTAATTCATTCCAAATACCGCAACTGATGGTGTCGGCTAAACCCACCGATGAAAACGTCAAGATGGCATGTTGCCAAAGGAAAGGACCGACATTTTGAATGTTCTTCAAACAAGATTGCGCAAACTGAATAAGACGGAGTGGAACGTGGCCCCAACTTACAGTGTAAACAACGGGGGCAGCACGCAGAGTATAACGGTCAGAAGAACCTTGCAACGATGACGTATCGATGCTATAATCTCGCGACCGTGGACGCATTCGCTTTTGCCAGCCATTCTCGCCCTGGCAATGTTCGTGCACAACTCTTTCCAAATATCCCATGTGGTCCTCAATGCAAGAACTACCCTGGCCAAATTGCGAAATAGCGAACTGAATCAAATCTGTCGATCTGGTAAACATCCATAGCGTTAGTGTGGTAGCCTTTAACAGCTCAGATGCTGTTTCAAACCCAGTCGTCACTATCTTCCATTTTTGTGCCATGGGGCCGCGTGACATCATGATGCTAACGTTGAGAAACTACATCGCAGTACGATGAGGCATCGAGCATACAAGATCATGTTTAGCGTGTCCTCAAAGGACAACTGCAACGCCATTGAATGATAGTCCACTGTCGGCATGCGGAAACTCACGCGGCTGAGCACATCCCGTAGAACTAAAGAGATATCTGCGTGTTGCCTCTTCCACCCACTCTTAGGGCCTGACTAATCTTTTTCGTGTAATCCAGAGCTGGTTCTACTCCAATGTTGCCTTCTGAAGAAATTTGAAAAGTCCACGCAATATCCCAAGACAAGCAATGAATAACGCATCTGCAAATGAATTCGTTACCTGCTAAGCCTCTCGGGTCTTGAATCCTCTTCTCTTCCATATTATGTATCTCAGTTTTTGCATAACGACTCTCCTTTTTCTCACCTGAAGTGCCCTGGCACCATTTTGCACACTAGTGCAACAGAATACACTGACTGCCGCCTGGAAAATGAGCCATGACACAAAATGCGTTACGGGAAGACGGAACCGAATGACTACGGACATAAATCTGCGCGCATGTCATCACGATGAAATCTCCACAACAATTCTAAAGCGATGTTCTTAGAACAGAATAAATGTTCTTATCTTCGAAGAGAACGTAGGAATACTAAATTCATCTACAACTTAGATTATCTCGTCTTCTGTTTGTTGTTTTTAATTGTCTCGCTTCTCTATGCTACCACTTTCATGTGTATTTCTTTCATCTCATTTGTATGTATATATTCATGTGTTTCTTTATGTTTGTTTTCCTTTGCTTGTTAAGCAGACACAACCATACGTCCAATTAGAAACAACCGTTGCTGCATATGTAGAACTCGTGCTCTTCAATGAATAAGGATAAAACATGTGGACGATGACTGATATTTTTCAATTGCCCACGCCGCGCCGGCTGCCTACCGTGGAATTCGCGACATAGATCACATGTTGACGGGGATCTCTAGATTCATAGGGACCAAATCTAAAAACTTAATGCATTTGACTCCGAACCGTCTCTGCGGAAAAAAAAAACGACTATTTCAAGACATCTGCTCAATTAGTTTCTAATCAACTAACTAATTCGGATCCCGATGATCGCAACGTCACCGGGGGCAAATTTATTTGAATACGAAACGTTCGATCATGGAGGACATCTGCGGTAAAATCTTCAGAACCGTCTCTGCGTAGAGGTCCAAACCATTTGAAAACCTCTGCTCAAACGGTTTGTGGGCACTAATCCCACCAGCCCTTTGGGCGTGAGTGGTTTAGAGAGCCCGCTCTGTCCTCAACCCCCCTTCTTCCCCTTCGGGGAGGGGTTTACCCCTCCCCCTGGACCTGGAGAGGGCGGGCCGAGCGTGGTCAGGGGGGTCTTTTTTGACTCCTGGAAGGGCCAAAAAACGACGACCCTCACGAGGATTCTGGCCCCGACGGGGGGAACCACTTTGGCCCCTCTGCTCTTCTTGTAAGCCAAAATCATTGATTTTACTACGGTTTTGGCCTCAGTTTGGCGCTCTGAGGGGGCCGCGCTCATCGTCCTTCTTAGCAAAATCATTGCTTTTACGAAGGTTTTGGGCTCACTTTGTTCTTTTCAGGGGGCAGCTCTCATTGGCGCTTCCGAGGAGGTCGCAAGAGGCCCCAAGATGGCCTCCAGAGGCTCCCAGGAAGCCCCCAATAGGCGTCCTAGAGGCCCCCCCAGAGGCGCCCCAGCGGTCCCAAGAGGCCGCCAAGAGGCGCCCAAGAGGCCCCCCAGAGGCCCCAAGAGGCCCCAAGAGGCCCCCAAGAGGCCCCCCAGAGGCTCCCAAGAGGCTCCCAAGAGGCCCCAAGAGGCTCCCAGAGTCCCCCAAGAGGCCCCACGAGGAGCTCGAACGACTCACACCAGGACGAGGGGCCCGAACGACTCACACCACGATTAGCCCAAACGACTGCTACTGCTACTGCTACTGGTACTGCTACTGCTAGAACGACTCTCACCAGGACGAGGGGCCCGAACGACTCACACCACGATTGTCCCGAACGGCTGCTACTGCTACTGCTACTGGTACTGCTACTGCTAGTGCTATTCCTCGTACTGCTTCTCCTACGACCACTACCACTACTCGTACTACTACTGCTACTACTACTACTACTACTACTACTACCACTACTACTACTACGACCACTACCACTACTACTACTACTACTACTACTACTACTACTACTACTACTACTACTACTGCTACTGCTACTACTACTACTACTACTACTACTACTACTACTACTACTACTACTACTTGTACGTGTACTACTACTGGTATTGTTACTGGCTGGTACTACGACGATTTTTACTTCTACTATATCTGGGGCTACTACTACGACACCTCGACGTACTCATGTCACCACTCCATCTGCTACACCTATACCTGCTCCTACTACTATGACTACGACTATTACTACTACTCATACTGCGACTCCTCCTACTACCACACCAACTAATCCTACGACTACTAGAATTACTACTTCTACTCCTACTCCTACTAGGAGGGAGAGAAGGCGATGGGAGCGCAGACAGAAGGCGGTCCTCCTCGAGTCCTACACGTAATCGACTTCAGCGACACATGCGACGGCGACTTCTCAGACGATGACGGCGGCGACGACGCCGACGACGGCGCGACCGTGCTTACGATGACAACGACGGCTTCGACGACGACGATTGAATGGACGACGGCGTCGGCGATCCAGCGATCTTTCCTGTCCAGTTCTGCAGTGCGCACGCGGCACAAGTGTCTACCGTGCTCAGGCTCGCAGCTCTGAGCTGCACCTCCAAAGCAGGTTCGCCCATTAAGTCGGGCGCGGGCACCAGGCGGCAGCTTCGGGGGGAGAGGTGCAAGCAACAGAAGGGGAAACAGCCTCCAAGATCGGTCCCCTCGAACAGATCTGAGGAATCACGCAACTCAGAGTGTGCACGTCCTCGACCAGGATGCACGTGGTGTCAGTAGTTGGGCCCCCCCGCCCTGGGGTGAGTTGTTCGGGCCCCTCCTTGTGTGACTCGTTCGGGCCCCTCGCCGAACGACTCACACATCGAGGAGGGGCCCCAACGACTCTCACCAGGAGGGGGGACCCGAACGACTCACACCAGGAAGACCGTGAAGGTATCGCAATGACACGGGGGAAGGGGGAAAAACCATCTCCTCTTTTTGGGAGCCATACTCATTGATTTTACTACGATTTGGGCCCCGCTTCCGCCTTCTGAGGGGGCAGCGCTCATGAGATCTCCCCTCGTCCTTCAAGGCAACACCATTCATTTCACGAAGCTTTTGGCCTCCATTTCCTCTTCTGACGGGAAGAGGCTCCAAGATGGTTTCACGAGGCCCCAAGGAGGCCCTCAAGAGGCTCCCAAGGGGCTCCCAAGATGCCCCGGAGAGCTCCCCAAGAGGCCCCGAGAGGCTCCCCCGAAGCACCGAAAACGCTTCTGGAAGTCGCTGGGGCCGCCAAGAGGACCCTAAGCATTCCGAACGCCCTCCACGAGGCTCCCATGAGGCCTGAAGAGGCTCCCCCAACCCACCCAAGACACTCCTAGAAACCCCTGGGACCACCAAGAGGCCCCCAAGACGCCCCAAAAGGGGACGAGGTGCCCGCACGCCTCACGCCGCGAGGAACCCAAACGACTCACACCAGGACGAGGAGCCCAAACGACTCACACCACCAAGAGCCCGACCGACTCACACCAGAATGAGGCGCCCGAGCGACTCACAGCAGGAGGAGGCGCCCCAGCGACCCACACCACGAGGAGCCCGAACGACTCATAGCACGACGAGAGCCCCGAACGACTCACACCACGAGGAGCCCCAAGGAGTCACACCAGGAGGAGGGGCAGCGCTCATACAAGCCACCACGAGGAGCCCAAACGACTCACACCACGACGAGGGCCCCGAACGACTCACACCACGAGGAGCCCGAACGAGTCACACCAGGAGGAGGGGCCCGAACGACTCACACCAGGACGAGGAGCCCAAACGACTCACACCACCAAGAGCCCGACCGACTCACACCAGAATGAGGCGCCCGAACGACTCACAGCAGGAGGAGGCGCCCCAACGACCCACACCACGAGGAGCCCAAACGACTCACACCACGACGAGGGCCCCGAACGACTCACACCACGAGGAGCCCGAACGAGTCACACCAGGAGGAGGGGCCCGAACGACTCACACCAGGACGAGGGGCCCGAACAACTCACACCACGAGAAGCCCGAACGACTCACACCAGGACGAAGAGCCCGAACGACTCACACCACGAAAAGCCCGAACGACGCACACCAGGAAGAAGGGCCCGAACGACTCAGACCAGGACGAGAAACCCCAAACGACTCAAACCACGAGGAGCGCTTTCTCTCCCTCCTCCTTGGCCTCGTCCTTCTCCCGCTCCCCCTACAAGGAGGATGTACAAGGAGGCGGGAGGAAGGAGGAACATGGGAGATATGCGGGGCCAAGCGGACACACGCCTGAAAAACACGACTGTCGGCATGCGTCGCGAGAGTTGCTGCTGTGAGATGGGCTGGTGGGGATGCGCGAAGCGTAAATAATTTCGGGTCGCGATGGTGTGAACTTGACCCGAAGCCAATTGATTTGAATACGTTCTGACGCAAAGTACTCGGGAACCGTCTCTGCGTAGAGGCCCAAACCATTTGAACACATGTGCTCACATGGTTTGGAAACATATGTTTCCAATGTCGATGGTCCCCACGTGACTCAAATCGTGAGAACCATCTCTGCGCGATATACTTTCGGATTTGAAGATGGGCCGCTGCACTCTGGGGGTATGTATTTGAATCCCCCTGTCATTTTTAACAGAAACAGTAGTATCTATAGTCGTAGAACTAATTAATGCTCATCCGATGATAATAGTAATAATAGAAAAAATAGGAGGAGGGGGAAGGGAGGGAGGGAAGGGATGGAAGACACAATGGAAAGGGAGATGGGCAGAGGAACTGTGGGAGGGAGAAAGAAAAAAGGGAGGAGGGACGGAGGGAGAGAGATAAGGAAGGGAGGGACGGAATGAGGGAGCCAGGGCACATGAAAAGAGGGAGGGAGGGAAGCAGGGAAGGAAAGGAGCGAGGGACTGAGGAAGGTAGGGGCGGATGAAGGGAGCAAGTCAGGGAGTGAGGGAGGCGGACGGGAGCTATCGGATCTCGGTAATAGCGTGCGGAATAGGGAGGGAGGGAGGAGGGGGAGGAGGAGGGAAAGATGGAAGGATGAGGAAAAGGGAAGACGAGGAGGAGGAATGGCCGTGTTGGCCGTGGCCGTGGTGGCCCTGGCCGCGGTGGCCGTGGCCGTGGTGGCCGTGGCCGTGGTGGCCGTGGCCGTGGTGGCCGTGGCAAAGGTGGCCGTGGCCCTGGTGGCCGTGGCCGTCGTGGCCGTGGCAAAGGTGGCCGTGTGCTGGCCGTGGCCGAGTGGTGGCCGTGGCCGTGGTGGCCGTGGCCGTGGTGGCCGTGGCCGTAGTGGCCGTGGCCGTGGTGGCCGTGACCGTGGTGGCCGTGACTGTGGTGGCCGTGGCCGTGGTGGCCGTGGGCGCGGTGGCCGTGGGCGTGGTGGCCGTGGCCGTGGTGGCCGTGGCCGTTGCCTCGGGGTGTGCCGAAATGGGCGGCGGTGCCGCGTGCAAGCCCTTCCACTGGAGCCTTCAATGGAACTCCCTTTGGGGCCATGAACCGCGTGACGGGCGTGCCGAAATGGGCGGCGGTGCCGCATGCAAACCCTGCCACTGGACACTTCGGTGGACCTCCCTAAGGGGCCACGAACCGCGTGGGGGGGCGTGCCGAAATGGGCGGCGATGCCGCGTGCAAACCTTGCCATTGGAGCCTTGTGATGCCACGAACCGCGTGAGGGGTGCGCTGGCATGGGCGGCGGTGCCGCGTGCAAGCCCTGCCGCTGGAGCCATCGGTGAAGCTCCCTATGGGGCCGCGAACCGCGTGGGGGTGCGCCGAAATGGGCGGCGGTGCCGCATGCGAGCCCTGTCATTGGAGCCTTCGGTGGAGCTCGCCGTGGGGCCGCGAAACGCGTGAGGGGTGTGCCGAAATGGACGGCGGGCCGCGTGGAAGCCCTGGCGCTGGAGCCTTCGGTGGGGCTCCCTGTGGGGCCACGAACCGTGTGAGGCGAGTGCTGGGATGGGCGGCGGTGCCACGTGCAAGCCCTGCCACTGGAGCCTTCGGCGGAGCTCCTGTTGGAGCCGCGAGCCGCGTGAAGGGCGCGCCGAAATGGGCGGCGGTGCCGCGCGCAAGCCCTGCCATTGAAACATTCGGTGGAACTCCCCATGGGGCCGCGAAGCGCGTGAGGGTTGCGCAGAAATGGACGGCGGTGCCGCGTGCAAGCCCTGCCACTGGAGCCTTCGGTGGACCTCCCTATGGGGCCACGAACCGCGTGAAGGGTGTGCTGAAATGGGCGGCGGTGCCGCGCGCAAGCCCTGCCAGTGGACCTTTCGGTGGAGCTGCCTCTGGGGCCGCGAACCGCGTGCGGGGCGTGCCGAAATGAGCGGCGGTGCCGCATGCAAAACCCTGCCGCTGGGGCCTTCGGTGGAGCTCCGCATGGGGCCGCAAACCGCGTGGGGGGCGCGCCAAAAGGGGCGGCGGTGCCGCGCGCAAACCCTGCCACTGGAATCTTCGGTGGGGCTCCCCATGGGACCGCGAAACGTGTGAGGGGTGCGCCGATATGGTCGGCGGTGCCACATGCGAACCCTGCCGCTGGAGCCTTCGGTGGAGCTCCAATGGGGTCACGAAACGTGTGAGGAGTGTGCCGAAGAAAAGGGGGATAGGATAGGGAGACGCGGAGGAGGGGGGGGAGGAGGGGGGAGGAGGAGGAGGAGGGGGAGGAGGAGGAGGAGGAGGAAAAGGAGGAACGCGGGTGGAAGTCTCTTCAAAACGAGGACCCAACGCCACAAGATGGTTGGGGAACAACCCTCTGTGGGTGTGGTCGGACATAAAAAAAAAACGACACGTCGCACAATACTTGTCTCTGCATGGGCTTGGCCCAGACGGAATCTACCTTGCACGGCCATTGACTTCTCGCACCACGCCACTGGGAAGACTGGTTTGACGCGATTCCCCTGCTTTTTCTTCCCCTCCCCCTGCTCGTGGCCCCGATGCCTCTGCTCGGGGCTTTGCTTGGAAAAGGTTTGGCCCCCTGCCTGCACCCCCTGGGCTTGGAAGGGGCACCCAGTCTAGAGCGCCCCAGGCTTACTCCAGGAACACGCCCCTGGCAGCAGGCTTCCTCCCATATGGCGCTACATAGACGACGGTGGTGCAACCAAATTCGGCACGCATCCAAGAGACCCCAAGGCAACCCGAAGAAAATTCCAGCTGCTTTTCGGGCCCCTTAAATGTTTCAAAGGCACCGGGGAAACAGCACTTGTGTTGTTCGATCCTTTTCTTCCGCCTCCGATAGGTCTCTTGGGCCTCCAGACTCCAAGACGGCTCGAGGGAGCCTCTAGTGAACCCAAGGAAGCGTGCTGATATGCAAGAAGGGTGATGCAAGCGAGGGTGTAGGGCGCGTGAACACGTGGCGGCCGAGTAACAAATTACAAAAGAAAGGGCGAAGCAGCAGGACGATTATTGAGTACATCGATCAAGTCAACTCTGGCTCGCCAAGTGGACCCCGAAGGGGATCGCTCGCAAAACACGGAGAACGTGCTCAATGGCCCGCCTAAATATCGCCGTTTGCGCGAAAACTGCAATATCTATAAGACCTAAGCTGATTTCGATAAAGAAGGGTCGTTTTCAGCCATCGTCTCTGCGAAGCGCAACAAATGCGGTCATACTAATCAGAATCATGTGTCGGCTGCAACTTTGGACGATGCAGACCAATACGTGCCAGAACGGACGCGATTGGTGCATCGGCTGCTATTCTTGGACGCTGCGAGCCGAACGCTTGCTATAAACTCAAACTCGTACATATTCGGCAACATTGGTTGCGATACATATGCGTGTGCGCCATTCCGACATGGTTTGACGATTCGTCTTCGAGCCCCCGCGAACTGCTCAAACCAGATAGAACCGGGCAGTCGGCCGCGGAAACATGAACAAGCGGAAACTTACTAGGACAGGGCAGGACGGGCCCCAGGGCCGGGGCAACCCGCGAGCAAGCCACCTGCGGGAAACGGGCCGCAGGCGCATCCGAAGGAACCGCCGGCGGGATCACCGCCGGTGGAAGAATCACACACACACGCACTTACTTTTCGAGCGTCGGCGGGCAGACACACGCATACACGATCCCCAGCGGGCAAAAACACACGAACAGACATAAATACAGACACACACACACACATACACACACATCTCCTACACACCCTCCGCCCGTCCACCCACGCACGCACGCACCGCGCACCACCCCTGCACAAACACACGCACACACGTACGCACTCACGCACCCATATACATAGACACGCGCAAACACACAGACACACACAGACACACACAGACAGACACAAACAGACACAGACACACACAGACACACACACAGAAACACACACAGCCACACACAGACACACACACACACAAGCACACACACACACACGCACATGCACACGCACACGCACACGCACGCACGAACGCACGCACAAACTTTTTGGCGTCGCGGCCTCGCGCGCAGCGTCGAGGCGGCGCGCGTTTAGCCGCCCGGATCCACACTGACCACTTGGGGCCACGCAGCAAGGTGGAAGGTGGATAAACGAACTACTGTGAGTGGAGGGTGACATAAGCCAACCAGGACTGGAAGGCGCGCGCACACGCACACGAACGCGCCCACACGCACGCGCCCACACCCATCCACGCACATACATACACGCACACACACACACGCGCACACACAGACACACACACACACACGCACACGCACAAGCACACATGCACAACTTCACAAACCCACACACGCACGCACGCACAAACACGCACACACGCACAGACGCATACATGAACACACGCACACACGCACACACGCGCACATGCACACACGCCCACACGCACACGCCACGCACGCACACAGGCATCCGCGCACACGAACACACACGTACCCACACGCACACATAACACACAACGCACAACACACACAACGCACACACGCACACCACACACACACCGATTCACACACGACACAAAACAGCACACGCGCACACACACAAACACACACGCATACGCATACACACGCTGCACACATTTCGTTTCCGCGCGCGGCGACGGGACGTAGAAAGTCAGGTGCTGGCAATGAAGCGCCGGGCCCAATCTCTCTGAGACCGCTCAGGGCCTCGCGGCTGGCAGCAGCCACAACCATACGGGCCTGGATAATGGCGAAGTGTGAGGGTGAAAGGTGCCACACCGCGCACACACACACAACACACACACACACACGCCAACAGACACAAACCCACACGCACACGCACACGCACGCATTTACGCAGGGGCGCAGGCATGGGCACAAGCACAAGCACACGTACATTCACACTCACGCGCGCACCTGCACACACGCTTACACACGCTTGCACACGCACGCACACAAACGTACACACGCACACACACACACACGCTCACACACACACACACGCACACGCACACACGCACACACCCACATGCACACGCACACGCACATGCACACGCGCACACGCGCACACGCGAAAACGTGCAGCCCACACGCGCACATGTACACACGCGCACACGCACGCACGAAGACACGCACACACACACACACGCACGCACGCACACACGCACACAGGCACACACGCAAACACACACACACACACACGCACAAACACATTCACACAACCAACGCGCACACACATACACATGCATAAATAAAACATATTTACATGTATCTATATCTGCACGCCCGCACACCCGCACACCCGCGCACACCCACACACGCACACACGCACACACGCACACAGACACACAAACACACACGCACACCCACAAACCCGCACACCCGTACATCCACACACACACACACGCACATTCACACGCCCGCACACCCGCACACCCGCACACCCGCACACCCACACCCCCGCACCCCCGCGCACCCGCACATCCGCACATCCGTGCATCCGCGCACGCGCGCACACGCGCACGCACACACGCACACACGCGCATACACGCGCACACGCACACAAACACAAGCGCACATGATTGCACGCACACGCGCACACGCACACCCGCACACCCGCACAAATGCGCACACGCACACACGCACACACGCACACACGCATACACACACAAACGCGCAACCACACTCCATCACACCCGCACATCCCCACTCACGCACACCCACACACCCGCACACCCGCACGCCGCTACACCCGCGCACCCCCGCATCTGCGCACCTGCGCACGCGCGCACGAGCGCACGGGCGCACACGCGCGCACGCGCGCACACGGGCACGCACACACGCACACGCGCACACACGTGCACGCGCGCCGCATACACGCACACGCGCACACGCACACATTACACGAGCACAATGCGCTCGCACACGCGCACACACGCGCACACGCGCACACCTGCAGACGCACGCACGCGCCCATGCGCACACGCACACACCCACACACACACACACACACACGCACGCGCGCGCACACACGCACACACGCACGCACGCACATACGCACACACATACGCACACACACCAACACACACGCACGCACATCCGCCCGCCCGCACGCCCGCACACCCGCACACACGCACGCACGAACACACGCACAAACGCATACACGCACACACCCACACACACACAGACACACAGATACACAGTCACACAGACACACACACAAACACAACACACACGTACACACGCACACACGCACACACGCACACACGCACACACACACACGCACACGCACACACGCATACACCCATACCCACACCCACACCAACACCCACACCCACTCACACTCACACACACACCACACGCACACGCTCTCGCGGACACGCGCACACACTCACACCCGCACACACGCGCTCAGTCACAGCCGCACAAACGCACAGAAGCACATACGCACACGCGCACATGTTCACACGCACGCACGCACACACACACACACACACACACGCACCCACGTGCACACGTGCACACGCGCACACACGACCCACATTAGACACCCCACCACCCACACCACACACAAGCACAAACACACACACACACCCACACATATGCACATACACAATACACAGAGAAACACACACACGCACACCATTCACACACACGCAGACACACCGCACACACACCGACGCACACACACACACACCCACCCCCAACACCACCCACCACCACCCACCACCCCCCCCACCCCCCACCCACCACCTCCCACCCCCCCCCCCCTCACCCCCCCCTCACACCCCCCCCCACCCTCACCCCCCCCCCGCCTCCAACCCCCCCACCACCCCACCTCCCACCCTCGCCCCACCCCCCATCACCCTTGACCCCCGCCCCCACCTCCCCCCCCACTCCCCCCCTCCCACTTCCCTATCCCCCCCCCCGCCCCCCCCACACACACACACAACACACCCACAACACACCACAACACACACAAACACACACAACACACACACACACACACACACACACACACACACAACACACACAACACACACAAACACACCCACAACACCCACACAACACACACCCACACACACACACACACAACACACACACAACACCACACACAACACACACAACACACAACACACACACACACACACACACACACACACAACACACAACACACACAACACACACACACACACACACACAACACACACAACACACACAACACCCACACAACACACACAACACACACAACACACACAACACACACACACACACAACACACACACACACACAACACACACAACACACACAACACACACAACACACCCACAACACCCACACAACACACACAACACACACACACACACACAACACACAACACACACAACACACAACACACACAACACACAACACGCACAACACACAACACACACAACACACAACACACAACAATCACAACACACACAACACACACAACACACACAACACACACACCACACACAACACACACAACACACAACACACACACGACACACAACACACACAACACACAGAAACGCACAAATCCACAAACACACAAATACATACACATACACACAAACAAACATACACAGCACACAAACACACAAACACACAAACACACAGACACACTAATACACAAACATCACACACAAACACGCAAACACGCAACCACGCAAACATACAAAGACCCACACACACATACAAGCACACAGGCACACAAACACACAAACACACAACACACACAGACAGACACACACACACACGAACACGCACACAGACACGAACACAGAAACACAAACAAACACACAATCACACAACCACACATTCACACGAACACACAAACACACAAACACACAACCACATAATCACACAATCACACAAACACACAAGCACGCAAACACACACACAACCACACAACCACACAAACACACAAACACACAAACACACAACACACACAAACGCACAAATCCACAAACACACAAATACATACACATACACACAAACATACACAGCACACAAACACACAAACACACAAACACACAGACACACTAATACACAAACATCACACACAAACACGCAAACACGCAAACATACAAAGACCCACACACACATACAAGCACACAGGCACACAAGCACACAAACACACAACCACACAAACACACAACCACGCACACAACCACACACACACACCACACACAAACACACAAACACACAACCACACAAACACACAAACGCAAACATGCACAAACACACGGATACACACAACACACACCAACACACAACACACACAAAAACACATACACAACCACACACAAACACACAATCGCAGACACACGCAAGCTAACCAACACTCAAACAAACACACAACACACAACACACACAAACGCACACACACAACACACACAAACACTCAACCACACAAACACACAACCACACACACACGTATCTGCCTTTCGAGCCGGCTTCGGGACGTTGCGCGTCAGTGGGGGCTATATACACACCACACCGCATCACACCACAAAAACCCCACACCAGACAATACCTATACGACCACCCTTCGGGTGATAAGGAGGTTCGGGGGGGGAGGAACCAACGTCTCACTCGATCGGTCTCACTATCGATCTCACTATCGATCTCAGTATCGGTCTCGCTCGATCGATCTCCCTCGATCGATCTCACAATCGATCTCACACTCGATCTCACTCGATCTATCTCACACTCGATCTCACTCGATCATCATCATCATCATCAACTCATCATCATCAGCATCATCATCAGCATCACCATCATCATCATCATCATCAGCATCAGCATCAGCATCATCATCATCAGCAGCATCATCAGCATCAGCATCAGCATCAGCATCAGCATCAGCATCAGCATCATCATCAGCATCATCATCATCATCACCATCATCTCATTATCAACATCATCATCATCATCATCATCATCATCATCATCATCATCATCATCATCGCGGGACACCGCGGGACACCGGCGGGACACCGCGGGGCACCGCGGGACACCGCGGGACACCGCGGGACATCGGCGGGACACCGCGGGCCACCGGCCGCCCGGAAGGGAGAGATTTGGTCCGGCCGCGCCTCAGCCACACGGGACACCAGCGGGACATCGGCGGGACACCGCGGGCCACCGGCCGCCCGGAAGGGATACATTAGGTCCGGCCGCGCCTCAGCCACAGGAGACTTTCTTCTCGCCCGCCCACGCAGCTTCGCCTCGCCCGCACGCACGGCACGCACGAACACGAAACCGAAATCGATTTCCCGGTAGGGGGGCTCTCCGTTCCACTTCGATCTCACCCCCTCACCTCCGACTACACCACACCACACCACGTCACACATACACACCACACCACACAACAACATACCACAACATAACTTCGATGCCACCGAATTCGAGCTCCGAGCGCCTCTTTCCGACCCGCTTCGCGAGCACCTGACGAAAAATCGCGGCCCACGACTTCGCCTGCCCTGGGCGGGCTCCGCGGTGCACAAATCGATCGTGGGCCGACCGTCGCTGCTGCCGCCAGTCTGATCCTTCAAACGAGCGCTGAAACGACCGTGAGTCCACTGAGAACCCATTGGGGGGTCGGGGTCCGTCTTGCTGGAGCTGGGGGTCAGATGTCAAACGGTTGTCGGGTGGATTGTCGGGTGAATGTTCGGAAACATGCGCTGCATGTTTGAACATGTTCCCATCCCCAACCTAGACTGTTGTATGCAAATGCTCATGGCAGCTATTACAAATTACAAAACAACATTTCCGAAGGGAGCGGGGGGGGGATAAGGGGAAGAGGAACATCCAGACCTCTGGCGCCGTGATGTTGCTTAAGTCGCTGGCCCCAGAGCTCACGAACTCTTCCCTGGGATGCGCTTTTCGTTCCATATCGCCTTTTTTCTTGGGGCCCCAGAGCCAGAATTAAGCGCACGGACGCCGAGCATCTCGATAAACCATCTTCTTTCAAAACGTTGGAGAGATGGGGAAGGTCCCGATGAGGAAGACGAAGAGGAAGAGGAGGGAGGACGAGGAATGAGGAGGAAGAGGGGAATGAGGAAGGGGGAAGCGGAACATGTTGAGGTGGAGGGAAGCCGGAGGATCGGGAAGAAAAGGGAAGCCCCCAGAGTCCAAGAGAGAGCGGAACATAATCCAAATATCGTATCCGCGGATCTCAAACCTCGAACTTCGAAGGAAGGGCAGGTGGATGAGGGCGGGAGGAGGAAGGCGCGGAGGACACGACTGTCGGCTGCAACGACGGTTCCTCAGGGAGGCCCTGGCGAACGGCGGACGGACAAGCGAGGCTGCCACAAGTCTGCTTTCTACTGGGAGAGGAAAATGCTCACACCTCTGGCGACTCGAGCGAATCGAGGTTCGAGGGGGAGGGGGATCCATGATTTAAAACGTTATCAACTGTCAGCGTTTCAGGGCCTCCTGAGGCCTCTGGCGACTTGAGCACATCGCGCGCGCATCGATTTCTGTCGCCGCTAGCAGCGTCCACGCGCCGCACCTGGCCCCTGGGGCCGTCAAAAATGGCACCGGGGAGATCCGACGTCTTGATTCTTCAAAGCGGCGCTGCTCCTGGTAGTCTTAGGTCGGGCATGTCCTCCCACAGGTCGATTTTCGACGAAAAACAGAAATAGCCAGAAAACATGCAAACATAGTTTAACAAATACTTCAAACCGTCCCCAAATCATTTTTGACTATTATTCCTCCTGTAGAGGGACACGCCCGACTTAATGGTAGTCCCAACCCTCTCTCCAGGGACTGCTCTCCGTGCCGGGTCGTTCTGCTGACGGCCCCGCCGTTTGAGGGCCCCCCGGGGCTGGAAGAGCGGCGAACAACCTCCGCATTGAAATTCTCGGTAGAGTAGCGACGACGACGACGACGATGAAAAAGATGACGACGACGAAAAAGACGACGACGACAGTATAAAAAACGACGACGACGAAAAAGACGACGACGAATAAAACGACGACGCCAGTCCACAAGAAACCTTCGACGAGAAACCCGGCCCTGAGACCCCAGGACGTCCATGGATGATCGGTGTGGGAACGTCACGCTTCCTTGGCATCCGTATCGAAACCCAGGAAGCCCAGGGCACCCTGGCGGCGAGCAGGGTGCTTCTTGGCATGGTCCCCCACTGTACGTTGGAGATCTGGGTCGGGATGGAAACAACAAAAATAATCTGGGGGAGCTGGTCGAGAGCTCCAGGCGTCAGCGGCTCGAGTCGTCGGAGGTCTGGGTGCACACCGCCACCATCGTCTCGGACAGAGAGGGCGGGGGTAGTGAAGCAGAGGATAGTGAACCAGCTCTCGTGGCTGACTTCCCCAGCGCCTCCTGGAGGCAGGGGCACCCATCCTGTGGAGGAACGCGCCAGGCGGCGGGGCCAAAACCAGCTGTACGCAGCAGGTTCCGCATCTTCACCTTTCCTGCTCCCTCCCTTTCGTCCGACCCGACGCCAAGCTCCACGGGCTCGTCTGGGCCAAATCCTGTTGCAGACGGCTCCTCGGCCTCGCCTGGAGGTGCACACCAAGACCTAGCCCAAACTGGGCCTCTGCAGCCCTGGGGGATGCACGACCGATGCCTGTCGTATAGACGTGGACATCAGTTCCCGACGCCGCGTAGACCGCTCCAATTCGAGCCGGGCGAAAGGGGGGGATAGCACAGGGGGGGTTTGAGAATCAGCTCACGCAGCCGATTTTCCTGGCGCCTCCCGGCGCCGGAGGCGGCCATGTATCGAGGAATGGGCCCCTCGGTGGCCCCGGTGGGGCCGAAACCAGCTGCGTGCAGCAGATTTCGGACCCCCCCCTTTCCCAATCCCTCCCTTTCGTCCGGCCCGATCCATCTCGAGCGACCTCCGCTGCCCAGCCGCGGAGACCGTGCCAGGTCGGTCTGGCTGAGGCCGCCGGCGGCCTCTCGGGGTCTCTGCGGTGCGCCTTCCTGTCGGGCGTTGGCGGGGCTGGGTTCGGTGGGACCTGGCCCAATCTCAGGTCGGGCGTGCCCCCCTCCTGGCAGATTTTGGACGACAAATTAAAAAAAATTAAAAAAAACACAAAGAATGCGCCAAAATACTTCCAACATAAGCCCAATTTTACTGTTTTTGAATGACGTTGCCCAGGACCGGATTCAGTCCAGTGATGTGGACTGGGGGGCGCCCCCCCGCCCCGTTCCACTGACCGGAGCTGCCGTCACCGGAAAAACACCAGCTGCGGCAGCCCTGGTTCAAAAATTCTGGCCCATTCAGGGGCTCCGAGGCCCTCCGACTAACTTAAGTCGGAAAAGTAAAACATACTCAGAAAATGCCCCAAAGATGCCCAAACATATTCAAAACATAATCCCCAAACTATTTTTGGACTATTTTTGAATATTCCCCCTGCAGAGGGACAGGCCCGACTTCAGACTAACCTGGTCCCCTGACCTGGGGCCCTGGCTATGCCCGATCCTGAGGTCCCCAGAGAGCCTCCCGGGGTGCCCGGAGGCCTCCGGGCGCGTCCAGACGCCGGGGCCAAGAAAGAATTCGGGAACCTGGATGATCGAATCTCGATCGTTTCGGCGGCGGCAGCAAGAGCGGCTGGCCCAGGGGGTGGAGTGACCACTGCCCAGGGGGTGGAGTGACCACACACACATATATATATATATACACATACATACATACATACATGCATGCATGCATGCATGCATGCATGCATGCATGCATACATACATACAAACATACATACATACATACATACATACACACATACATGCATACATACATACATACATACATACATACATACATACATACATGCATGCATACACACACACACATACATACATACATACATACATACCTACCTACCTACCTACCTACCTACCTACCTACCTACCTACATACATACATACATACATACATACATACATACATACATATATAGAGAGATATAACTTATATCGGGGCTCCAATCGCCACCCTACCAGAGAAATCCTGCAGAACACGAAAGCCAGTGTCGCGTGTTCTCCCCTGGGCTCTTCGTCCCTGTCGCAGCCGCCACGAATTCCGATCCTTCCGCCCCCGCGCAGGCGTCGCCGCAGCGTCGCCGCGGCGAGAGCCTGCTGCCGTGGATGGCAGGTTCACGTCGCGATCACGCGGGCGTTTTCCCCTGACACCGCGCGAGCCGCTCGAGCGATCGCAGCGGTTGGCCACTGCAGATCGCTCGGTGTCGGCCGATCCTGGGCCACCGGCGGCGCTCCACCTGGAACCGCATGCGGCGGCGCTGCCGCCGGACCTCGGCCGTCGATCCTCGAGGCTCGGTCGTGGAGCCCCGAGCCTCGGTCCTCGATGCTGGGACCTCGAGCCTCGCACCTCGATCCTCGCTGCCCTCGGCCCTCGCGCGCCCGCGCTGGGAGACCGCGGCCGCGCCCACGCGGCGCGGAGCCCGCCGTGCGGAGGGGGAGCGAGGCTCGGGGGGGGGGGCCAGCTCAGGGGGGGGGGGGACCCATCGAGCTCGAGGCGGCGGCACACCGCCGACGGCTCGGCGGTGCGCCCTCGACAGCGGAACCGCGCGCTCCTGGGCGTGGTGGGCTGCGAGGCCCATGCTGGCGATGAGTGGGCGATGCGGAGTCGGTGCCCTCCCCCCTGAGCCATCCCCTCTGTCCTTGCCCTCGACGTGAGCACTTCTCCTCTCTCCGGGCGCTGCCTCGACATCCGCGCGCGCGCCCCGTCGCCGCCGTCATGTTCCTCCTCCCCCCGGTCGCGTCGCCCTCCGCCACCGCGCCTCCTCGCGCCCTTGCGGATCCGCCTGCTCCCTCCTCCTCCTCCCCCCTTCCTCCTCCCCCTCCTCCTCCTCCTCACTTCCTCCCGCTGCTCCTCCTCCTCCTCCCTCCTCCTCCTCCTCCTCCTCCTCCTTCCTCCTCCTCCTCCTCCTCCTCCTCCTCCTCCTCCTCCTCCTCCTCGTCCTCCTCCCTCCCACTCTTCCTTTCAGACAGGGCCTGGTGAGGACAGGTCCGGGGCCTCTGTGCCCTCCTGGTGCAGTGCGGGGAGCGCCATGCCTTCAGTGGGGGAATGTGCAACTGGGTACACATCTCCCCTCCCCCTCAAGACCACTCTTTGGTGGGTAGGGTGGTTATGGGCCCCCGTGTCTGCTTGCACCGTATGCCCCGCACGGTGGTCGAGCGTGGGCCCAGTGTCCCCGACTTGTTGACAAGCCGGAGGCGTGGGGCGGCGCGGGTGCGCCGTTACTTGAGGCGTGTGCTCACGGTTCAGACTCCGAGGTGTGGCCTACGCTGTGCGTTTTTGAAGGCCGCGAAAGCTGCCGCATTTGCCTCCCCCTCACTTGCCTCAAGTCCGCACTCCGTCTCTAACGCCGTCTTCGCACGGGTGTTTGGCCTGCAAGCAAGGGTGTGTCTCGTGTATGTACGCTCTCAGCGTGTGATTCGGACACTGCGTCCTCCTGGGCTATCCCACTCACAATCCTCTTCATCTTTCCTCGTCGTCGTCATCCTCCCCTCCCCTTTCTTTCCCCTCCCTCTCCTCCCCCTCCACCTCCATCCACTTTCCTCATACATCACTCCTCCCTGTCGCACCCCAAGGCGTGTTGGTAGGGCTGGTCGGGTGTTTCGCCTGAGACACCCTTGCCGGTTACAACCACGGAGCTTGAACTTTGAAACAATTTCAAACATGGAAGGGGTAGCTTTCAACGTGGGGCTCTCGCCTCAGCGCCGCGTGCATTCATTCTAAACGATTGCGTCAGCTCAAAAGAATGGAAAGTGGGCCGCTTTCAAAATGAGGCTCTCGCCTCAGCGCCGCGCACATTGCCTTAACAGCAGTTTTCTGCAACTTCAAGGATGGAGGGCGACTTCTTTTCAAAGTGAGTCTCTAGCCTTAGCGCCGCGCGCATTCATTCTAATCGTTTGCGCAAGCTCAAGGATGGAAGGTGTGTTGTTTTAACCATGGTGCTCTCGCCTCAGCGCCGCGCGGATTCGTCTCGACAGTTCGCACCAACGTCAAGAATGCACGGCGTATCCTTTTTCGGCATGCGGTTCTCGCCTTCGCAGCGCGCGCGCATTCGTCCCAACAGTTCGCAGCGAGACCATGGATGAGGGGGGGGGCGGAGGCGTCTACAGAGTGGGGCTCTCGCCTGCACGTCGAACGCATTCGCTCCCAAACTCTGCAGCAATCTCGAAGATATAGAGGCCTGTCCTTCTTCAAAGAAGTGGCTGCCGCCCTCGCGCCGCGCACGCTCGTCTTAAGCAGCCGTAAGGGTTCCCACAGGATGGGGGGCTGTTCTCGAAATGGAGCTCTCGCGCCTTAGCGCCGCGCGCACTCGTCGAAAACTACTGCGGGAATATTGCAGGGGTTCCAAGAAAGGATGTGGGAGTGTTTTTGTTCTGGTGTTTTTGTTAATGGGGCTCTCGCCTTAGCACCGCGCACATTCGCCTTCAACATTTGCGACCGCTTCAATTATGGAGGACAGCTCCTTTTTAAACTCTGGCTCCCGCTTGGGCGCCGCTCGCAGCCTCCTGACAGCTTGAGTTTGCAACGGCTTGTTTTCACACATGTTTGCAACCCTTATGGGGACTGTAGCCGGTTCCTTTTTCAAACTGGGAATGTCGCTAGTTTCTCATGAAACTTGTGCAACCTGACATGGGATTTCCGCTAGCTTCTCCTTAACATTGTATAGCCATCGAAGCGTGAACGTGTGCAACAGCTGTAAAGGTGCAGGGCGGTTCCTTCTCATAGCTGCGCGCTTGCTTGGAACATGCCTGTGCTTCCAAACAAGAAGCTTGAGCATGCTGTGTAGCTGCGCGGGCGGACGGCCGCCCCTCGTCTAAAGGAGGCCCTCGCGTGCAACTTCCTCGACGCTCATGGCCAAACGTGCAAGCTGGTGCCACGCTTTCTTTGTTGGGGTGATCCTTTTTCAAAGGCTCCCAACTTCGCGCTTCGCGCTGCGCGAAGCGCGAAGTGCGAATAACCTCGCGCCCTCGCGCCGCCTCCCAGGGGAGAAGAGGAAGATAAGGAGGAATCGGAGCCGAACCGCGAAGCACGAATAACTTCGCGCCCTCGAGGGCGCCCTTGTCTCTTGGATGGTTGCAGCCGAGCGGTGGGTTTTGTCGAGCCGTGCTGGCCAATGCGATCACACCTCAGCGCGTTCGGGACCACTCGCCGGAAGACCGCATGGCGGTTCGATCCTTTCAAGACGGGGCTCTCGCCTGCGCGGCATGCTCGCAGGGCGCCGGTTTTTCAATGGGGGCCGTCCCTCAAAGCGGAAGGGAAGTTTTGTAGGAACTCATGGGGGAAGGGCCTCGGGCCGAGGATCGCCTCACTGAGGCCCCAAAGTCTCAGTAGCACACAGGAGCGGCGGTAACAACATGTCAGAGAGAAACGAATCTCAACGTCCTCCCTGCTGGGCAGGCGCGCCTGTGTCCTGGCGCACTCCGTCAGCCATAATCCGCAAGGGTGCCTGCGCAGAGTGGGCGCGTTATAATGCTCGTCCGTTGTCTGGGAGGTCTGCTCATATTTTCTAAGCTGGGCGGTCGGAAACCCATGCAGGCGAGAACCTGAACATCCTTCACGGCGACTTGGGTCTCAGAGCTGTTCCCTGATCCCAGCGCATAATGGGGACTCTACTAACGGGTACTTTGGCCAGTGACCCAGCGAACCCAACCCTCCCTGCTGTGGGCAACGCTGCAAAAGCCAGAAAGGAGCCCAACACTGGCAACTTTCGGCAAATCTCCAAACTACTCGTTAGTAGGGGAACGAAGGGTGACATAAACATGAAAACTCGGAGGTCCGCGCGGACTTCTTATCGGATCCTGCAGGATCCTGCAGGATCCTGCAAGATCCTGCGCCCAAGCACGGATCAGTGCGGAGGATCCTGCAAAATCCTGCAGAACCCTGCGCCCAAGCCCGGGTCAATGCGACCCTGGCCCTGCCGGATCCTGCAGGATCGGGCGCTCTGGCTGACCCCCGTTTGTCATTGACCCCCGTCTCAAGGCTCCCGGATTCCAGCGGTCTCTCGCTTTGGCCCCCCTCTCTTCGAGTCACCCTCCCTTTTCGACATTGGTTTGGAGGCTTCGACAAGCATCTGGATGCTCGTGGAATCTCCCTAGGCGGTATCTCTGGGCTCGATCCTCCCCTTCCTCCTCCTCCTCCTCTCCCTCCTCTTCCTCCTCCTCCTCCTCCTCCTCCTCCTTCCTCCCCCGCCTCCTCTCAAGGCTCCCCTCTCTTCAAGTCGCCCTCCCTCTTCGACAGTGGTTTGGAGGCTCGGACCAGCATCTCGATGCTCGTGGGATCTCCCTAGGCGGTATCTGTGGGCTCGATCCTCCTCCTCCTCCCCCTCCTCCTCCTCCTCCTCCTCTTCCCCCTCCTCCTCATCATCTTCTCTCTCCCTCCCCCTCCCCGTCTCCCTCCTCCTCCTCTTCCTCCTCCTCCTCCTCCTCTCCTCCTCCTCCTCCCTCCTCCTCCTCCTCCTCCTCCTCTCCTCCTCCTCCTCCTCCTCCTCCTCCTCCTCCTCCTCCCCCTCCCTCCTCCTCCTCTCCTCCTCTCCTCCTTCTCTTTCTCCTCCTCCTCCTCCTCCCCCTCCTCCTCCTTCTCCTCCTCCTTCTCCTTCCTCCTCCTCCTCATCCTCTTCCTCCTCCTCTTCCTCCTCCTCCTTCCTCCTCCCCCTCCTCCTCCTCCTCCTTCTCCTTCTCCTCCCCTCAAGGCTCCCGATTATCCTCCTCCCGAGGGGCGCCAGGGATTGGGAAAAGGCACCCGAAAGGTTCCTCCGCGCGGAGCTTCGGGCGGCGGTCCTCCCTCTCGGGCCCGCGCCGCCTCGTGGAGGGAGACGCCGCGGCGCCCGCCGCGCCCCTCGCCTGCGCTCAAGAGGCTGGCTCCCCAGAGAACCCCAAGAGGCTCCCCAAGGAGGCTCCCCAGAGAACCCACGAGGCTCTCTCGACAGCCCCAAAGAGCCAGAGAGGCTCCCCAAAGAGGCCCCCCAGAGAGCCCAAGAGGCTACCCAACGAGGCCCCCCAGAGAGCCCACGAGGCTCTCCCGATAGCCCCAAAGAGCCAAAGAGGCTCCCCAAAGAGGCCCCCCCCCCCTCCCAGATCCAAGGAGGCTCCCCAAAGAGGCTCGCTCGATCGCCCAAGAGGCCCCGCAAAGAACCCCAAGAGGGCCCTGAAGCGCTCCAGATTCCAAGACAGCTCCGAGAGGGCCCCGAGAAGGTCTCAGAACGCTTCTGACGGGCCAAGGAGCTCTCTAACACGGCCAATGCGGCCTCAAGGGGTCCACAAGAAACGCCAGGAGGCACCCAAGAAGCCTCAGGGGGCTGCCGAGAGGCTCCCAGGAGGCCCCAGGAGGACTCCACGAGGCTTTCTTTTTCTTGTCCTCATTTTCTCGCTCTCCTCCTCATCCCCTTCCGTACTGCGCGGAAGACGACGAGACCGAAATCACGACCCTCCCCACTTCAGACCAGCCAACCTCTCCTGTTCCTCCTCCGCCTCTTCCATGATCCTCCCCCTCTTCCCACATACGTCGTTGTTTCCCCAATAATTTCCACACCGGCGTTTCGGAACACGTGGTCAACTACTTTGGCCAATCAGTGGCCCATCGGTTGGCGCGGGACCGTCCAAGAGGGACACGAGGCGCCTAAATTGGTCTCACGACGGATCAGGAAGGCCCGGGACGGCCCTAAGGGCACCCAAGAGGACACCCAACTTCCGATGCGGTAAACAACAATGTTTGGTAGAGTCCCCCAGCGATGTTCATATAATTTCTTACTCATCTCGGGAACACAACCTGCGTCGAACTTACGACCCGCTCAACTCAGACCGCTTGCTAAACTGGGGTGTGGCCTGAGCTCGATCTCCTCCCTCCCGCACGGACGCAGACGAGGTCGAATTCACAACCCCCCAATTAAGACCGCTCGCCGAACTGCGGCGGAGCGCGGGCTCGCCCTCATTCCCACAACGCGGACGAAGACGAGGTCGAATTCACGACACTCCCCACTTCAGACAGCTCGCTGAACTGCGCCCGGGCGCGAACTCGCCCCCGTTCCTACCGCGCCGACGAAGACGAGATCGGGTGCTCGCGGCCCGCCCGAATCCAGACCGCTCACCGAACTGCAGCGGGGCCTGCACGCGGCCTCCCCCCCTGCCGCGCGACAAAGACTGGGTCCAGATCACGACCCGTCCCAGTTCAGGCCGCTCGCTATACTGCCGCGCGGCGTGAACTCGACCTCCCTCCTGCCGCGCGGACGAAGGCGGGGTCGAGTTCACGACCCGCCCAAGTTCAGGAAGATCGCTGAACTGCAGCCAGGCGCGACCTCGACCGCCGTCCTGCCACACGGACGAGGTCCAAGTCAAGTTCACGACCCGTCTTGCGTCAGACCACTCGCTCAACCGCAATGGGTCGTGAGCACGACGTCGAATCTACGACCCGTCCCGAATTAAACCACTCTTCGGACTTGCGATGCTCCGACGCTGGTCCGCTTTTCTGCTTCGTTGCTGTACAGGCATGCTGGCGGAATGGACCCAGGCAGATGGATGATTTGGGCACCTTACCTCCCTAACACTCGCAGCCCATCGCCTCAACTCCCCCGTACTCCCTACTCAAAGGCTCCCAACTTCGTGCTTCGCGCTGCCCGAAGCGCGAAGAACTTCGCGCTCTCGCGCCGCCTCCCAAAGGAGAAGAGGAGGATGAGGAGGAATCAGAGCCGAACCGCGAAGCGTGAATAACTTCGCGCCCTCGAGGGCGCCCTTGCTGCTCCATCCCCCTCCCGCTCGACCCTCCCTTCTGTCCCTCCCTTGCCTCATGTCTCCACCTCGCCCGTCCCCTCTCCAGGCCTGCCTCGCCTGGTCCGCCCCCTCCACGTCTCGTCACCTCCTGCCCTGATGAGTCTGACTTCGCGCATGTATACTCAGGTCGGGCCTGTCCCCCTGCAGGGGGATTTTGGACGAACCACATAACACCCAAAATGCACCGAGAATGCGCAAACATAGTAACAAAAATCGTCCCCAGACTATTTGCTGACTATTTTCGAATATTCCTCCTGGAGAGGGACACGCCCGACTTACATCTCGTCACCTCCTGCCCTGATGAGTCTGAATTCGTGCATGCATACCACCGCGGGCACATGTGAACACTTTGGCTCGGCGCGCGTCCGCCGTCCGCACTTGAGAGCCAAGGCGTGTGGGATACCTCGGGGGGGGGAGGAGGATGAGGCGCCCCCGGAAGCGGCGACCCAGCCCGTAGTGGAAGCGCCGAGACTCCACGCCTGAGTGCCACAACCGCCCATGGCGAGGGGGAGGAAAAGGGAGGACGAGGTGAGGGGATGTGGATAAGAGGGAGAACAGGGGAGCGAAGGCGGATAAGGGAGGAGGAGGGGGGGGGAAGAGGAGAGAATCCAGTGCAAGAGTAATCCCAAGATGCGTCAACAATGCTGCAGCACGCGCACACTCATGTTCCAGCCACTCAAACGAACGTCCCACCCAACATCTCAAGTTTCAGGTGAGAGCCCCAATTTAGACAATAACCACCCTCCATATGTGTAGCTGTTTGACCATGTGAGTTTCAGGCAAAAACCTGCAGAGGAATTAGAAACAAACATCCTGTTGAAAACGTTGCCGCCCTCAACCCGTCTACCGGCACGAATGTGCGCGGAGACAATGCGAGAGCCCCACATCGAACACCGACGGCCCTCCGTCCGCGTCACAGCTGGTCACTTTCCAACTTTCCAAACGGATGTGGGCGGCGCCATGGCGAGAGCCACATCCGGAAACTCGACCCCTTCCGTCCTTGGTACCTGACGACAGCTTGCGCCACGAAAGACACCTGCGCTCCACAACGATAGCTCTGTTCTGTAAAGGTGCGGCCCTCCATCCGTGCAAATGTTTGAAGCTTTTGAAAGATCAGAGACGTCTCGAGCCCAACGACCAGGCTGCTGTACCGATGCATCTGGTAGTGCGAGGGGGAGCTGTCTACAACAAAGAGGGGCGGTGGGGGAGGGAAGCGGCGACGGTGGAGGAAACGGAGGAGTTTGGAGGAATAGGCGAGAGCGGGAGGCAGGAGGGCGGCGGGCAATGGCAAGCTGTCGCGAAGCGGGTCAGATCTGGCCGGTTGCCTGGCCGGCTGGCGCGAAGCGGCAGGCGCAGATGGCGCTGCCGAGATTGGTGGGGTCACCCCTGGCGCTTAGGCTGAGGAGGGCCCCCCACCGCTGCGGTCGCAGTCCGAGACCCTTCCCAAATCCCCCGTCGGGCGCTGCCGGAAGAGCTTCTGGCCAGAGGTGCCCCTGGGCCTTGCCTTCCAGGAAGGTCCCCGTGGCCTCGAGAATACACCCTGCGAGACCCGGATTTTTTCTTCGTGTCTCATCATTACATCCACCAGGCGAGGTAAACTGCACCATCTCGAGGACTTCGACTCGCGACAGCGATGCTGCCCTGCAGCGTGCACCAGGGGAGCGCCTGGCCAACGATGAAATCTTCGCAGTGGCCAGCTGGTCCAGGGGAGTCGGCGTGGGCGGAAAGCTGGGGCACCGCGGACCAAAGGGGTCCTGTCAAAAGCCAAGGACCCCTCCCCACTCCCCGTATTCCCGGCTCGCCCTGGTGCAGGGCCCCCGCCGGCGGTTATGCTAAGTTTCTTCGGCCACGGTCATCAGCATCACTGTGGTTACAATCGCCCTGACCTTCGCATTACTCGTATTTGTTGTATTAGCATTAGTGCGAGTACTCGTACTAGTTTTAATACTATTATCAAAGTGGCTATGGTTGCTATTATGTTTTGCCGTGTTAGTAATGCAAGCACTATTATTCATATGGTTCGCATTATGTTACTTGTTATGCTGGTGCTGATGAAAAACAAGCTGGGTATCACTATACTGGTTGTTATCATCAATACCATTGTCCTCTTTGAAAACGCTTAAGGCGTCGAAACAGCACATCGGGATTCTCAAGTCGAAACTCCACCGCGGCAGGCGGCGTCCCATTGCGCATGTATGTCCCGAACACCTCCACCTACCAAGCAAGAATGCGGAGAGCGTTCAAGCTCTGTCCAGTTCCCCCGGCCCGACGGACCGAAATGACCACCAAACAGTACGATCGTTTCTGGAACAGTAGAGCCTCTCAACACGGCCGATCAGCTGCGCTACACATGAAGATGCGCTACCGTCACACTGCGGCCTGCTTACGAGCGAGCGCTGCAAGCACCACAACGGTTGCGAAGTCTCCCGCCAGTAGTGTAAGCAAAGCCCATGCGTGCTGTAAGATCAACACGGATGCGGATTCTGTGCAACATGATGATGGACCGAGTGGGGGGCCAGTGAGGCCACACACGCGACAGGGTGCGACCTGCCTGTGGATCGGACACCGCTCAGACGCCCGAGGCCGGCAGGCTGATGCCTGAGCGGCACTTCTACGTACTGCTTCCCCCCTCCTGGGGCCCGCCCTCACCCCCCCCCAGGAAAGGATGAGGAGGAGGACGAGGAGGAGGACGAGGAGGAGGAGGAGGACGAGGAGGAGGAGGAGGAGGAAAGGATAAGGAGGAGGAGGAGGAGGAATGTGGAGAAGCCCCCCTCAGCGATCCCTGGGGGCCTTTGCTGCGTCTCGCCCCCCGCCTCGGAGGACGTCGTCCAAACGCACAGGCGAGAACAACACGCTCAATTGAAGGATGTCACCGGCGCCTAGGCTTAGGTCGGGCATATCCTCCTGCAGGCGGGTTTTGGACGAACAGTCAAACATAGTCAACACATATGCAAAAAGAGCCAACAACAGAAGAAACATCGTCCCCAGACTATTCCTCCTGTAGAGGGACGTGCCCGACTCAAGCCTGGGTGAGAGCAACATTTACAATCAGAGATGTGGCCCACGCGCGAGCAGGAGCATCAGTCCGAGACAGTCGCATCGCCAGAATTTGCAGGTGTCGCGCCCCTTCCGCGCGGGCCCGACTCGGCTTCACCGAGGTCCGGGCGATACGTCAGGTGGGTAGTCTACGTGAGGGTGGGGGGTGGAAAAGGTACGCCTCAGACGCGGTGATCCCTGCTCGCGTCCTCGCCCACCGTAAACTTCGGACGCTCGCGGACTGCTTCTCCGCCAGCGCCGGACACCCTCCCTGCGCCGAGCGCGCGCTTCGGTGTCCGCGGAAGCTCCAAGCTTGTGGCGATGTGGTGTTCCGCCCTCCTCGCCCCAGTGAGGGGCAACGATCGGGGGACTGTACGGTGGCAACTCATTGGAGCCTCCCATACCATCTTGTCGGCTCTTGTGAATCGCTGATCGACGCTACATCGACGCTAGTTCACGCTGAGTCGACGCTAACCGACGCTGACTCGGCGCTATCTAATCGATTCTAGAAGCTAATCGACGCTAGTCGACGCGAAAGGCGGAATTGAGAGGGTATACCAGGCTCCCATGACTTGCTACCAAAGGACTGGCTCCGGGGAAAAACATCGCCCTGGAATCGGCAATACATCGCCGATAGACCGGCGATAGGCCGCCCCAGAGAGCGAATCCGCGCGCTCCTGGGCCGCATGGGGCTGTCGGACCACTCTCGGCGATCAATGATCGGGGAGACGTAAGACTCGGGTACGGGGGACTCGGGTTGGCCTGAAGGTTCCATCATAAAAATGACGAGACTCAGTCTGAAATTTGACGCGAGCTCCCACTGCAAACATCACACGAACACTGGGCCGTCAAAATCCAGGACGCGCTCGTCCTGAGCATTTTCTTAGGGTGGAGGGCTCAGGGTGAAATCCATGATGGGCCTCTGCACCTCGAACATCCATTCGTCTTGTGATTCACCTTTGGCAAGTTCACGCCTCGACAATCCATCGAAACGGCATTTCGGGTTCCACCCTTGGCCCTCCACCCAGAGACACTGCTCGGTCGTCCAACAAAAACATCGACGAGCCCGAGCTCTGGCTCACTCAAGCCTCACGTTTCCCCGAAAGGAGCGCTTGGAGGGCGCTGCCTCTCCCCCCGGGCCTGCCCCGCCCCCCCTCGCGTGGCCCCGACCCGGGCCCCGCAGCTCGAAGCCAGGCGGGGATCTGCTGACCCTTTCGGCCACGCGCAAGAGTGGCCCTGGGCAAGAGTGGCCTTTGGTGCGCGGCTTCTTGGGGGGCCGCGGAAGGGGTCGAACACAAGCGCGCAAGACTCTACTAGTTATCGCATCGCGCTCGGCGATCGGGGGACCCCAATGGGCCCGCACCAAAGGTCACTCTGGCGAAAGGTCACTCTTACGTGTAGTCGACCCTTGGCGGTGCGCACAAGGGGGCGGAGGGAGGGGGGAGGGCTTCTTAGAAGGAGGCTGCTTCTCAGTAGGCGCCGGCCTTACATCTGTAGATCAGGCCCGCGCCTTCTAAGAAGCAGAGGTGCTTCTAACAAACCCTCCCCCCTCCCCCCACCCCCCTCTGCGCGTGGCTGAGATCTGCTGACCCGGGCCAGTCAGGCCTTGCAGAACCCTGCAAGATCCTGCAGGATCCTGCGCCCAAGCCCGGGTCGATGCGGAGGAGTCTGCAAGCTCCTGCAGGATCCGGCGCCCAAGCCCGGGTCAATGCGAACGTGGCCCTGCAGGACCCTGCAAGATCCGGCGCTCTGGCTGACCCCCGTTTGCACTGACCCCCGTCTCTTGAGCCCCGAGCCAGCGCCACGTGTTGGGTTCCGGCACCCCCACGGGCTGGCCTTAAGTCGGGCGTGTCCCCCTACAGGCGGATTTTGGACGAAAAAAATAAACCCCCAAAATGCTCCGAAATAGTTCAACAATAATCAAAAAATAGTCCCCAGGCAATTTTTTAGTAGTTTTGAGTATTCCTCCTGTAGAGGGGCAAGCTCGACTTCAGGCTGGCCCTGTCAGGCTGCCGCGGCGCGCCCGACTGGCCGAGGCGCCCGCGAAGCTTCGCCGAGCCAGCGTCCGCAGAACCGTCGGCATCAGCACCTTCACCACCGTCACCAGCACGATCTCCACGATCAGCATCACAGACACCATCGAGCACATCTCTCGTCGTCGGGGCTACCAGTGCTGATTCGCACGAGGATGCTCGTCCGTCTACATTCGCTTCTTCTCTACGTCTTCCTCCTCCTCCTCCTCCTCCTTCTCCTCCTCCTCCTCCTCCTCCTCCCCCTCCTCCCCCTCCTCCTCCTCTTCCTCCCTCCTCCCCCTCTTACTGGTGTGCCTTCACCTTGTCTTTATGAATCCAGCCCCTGTCTGGGCAGGCATGATACTCTCGTCGATGTCCTCACTGTCGTACGAGGGGCAGCGCAACAGAGCAAACTATATAATGATCAAACGACATGCTTCGTAAGGTGCATCTGGTTTCCGTACGTACTCACTTCACTGCCCGTGTGCGCCGTGTTCTCTCCGTTCGCAAGTCCCCATCGGCATCCCCACCAGTAACTCACGAATTGCGCGTGCTGTACCCAAAACCTGATGATGCATCGACACATGTCTTGTGTCGTGCACAAACAGCGCCTGCATTCTCCAAGACGGACATCGTCGTCGGGAAGGCGTAGACACCTATCAGTAGCACGCGGTGCATTCTTAAACTCATTCAAATCAATTAAAGCTTAAACACTTCGCTGGCAATGTGCTGTCGCCTGGGAGACTGCTGCATTAAAACACACGAACCTCAGTGTGCAGCACCCGTCTCTGCGGCACACGCCTGCGCTTTCGAGCCTCGACCGTCGCCTTGGCTCCGACCATGGGAGACAGGAGCCAGGCCCTCCGCAAACGAGGAGGAACAAAAGGCGGCACGAACAACAACTCTTGGGGGTCCGAGCGGATGTCTTTAGAACAAAACTATTGAAAACATAAACTGTTGGCGCTCCGCGTGGATCTCTTGGATCCGCGCTGGAACCCCCCCCCGGGCGCGCGGAGCGCGCGCCCGGGGGCGGCGCCGGAGGCGCCGCCGAAGGGGTGGGTGGGGGCAGCGTGGATCCAAGAAATCCCCGCGCGGAGCGCCAACAGTTTCAGTGTATGGCGCCTTTTTTGAACTCCGCGCGGGCCTCCGCGGATGTGTGCTGCGTGCTGCTTTTTCTTCCTCGGAAGTTGAGGGGCAACAATCGGGAGGGACCTGGCTCGATGAGGGGCTGATTTCTCTTTCCTCGGCAGTTGATATGCAGTGGCTGCGTTCTGGCGCCTTTGTATTCAGCTCGGAATTGTCCCCGCA
>CAUYUJ010020148.1:325000-357500 GCA_963575745.1 Prorocentrum cordatum
GGACGCTCTCCGGGCGTCGCGCGCGGGGGCGACGTGTCGGTTGAGGGCAGGGCCGTGTGGCAGCGTGATGGGTCGGCCGTCGGTGGGGCGTCCGAAGTCTGAAGAGAGCAAATATCGTGCTGGGAGGAAGGGGGTGGGGAGGACGAGGGGTATGGGCAGTAGCATCCGGGTGCAGTGGACGATACCTTCGGCCGCCTGCGGGCAATGATGTCCCCATTTCTCCCAACCCCATCCTCCCAACCCGATAACCGTCTTCCTGACAGTCGGCGCCGAGGTCCATCGGGATGGCCGCCGGGGAGGCGGGGTGGTTAGAAGAAAAAACGGCGTAACCACAAACTTGTGGCGCTCCGCGCGGATTTCTTGGATCCGCGCTCGACCCCCTTCCCTGGCGCGCGGAGCGCGCCAGGGGCGGCGCCGGATGCGCCGCCGGGAGGGGCCCAGCGCGGATCCAAGAAATCCGCACGGAGCGACAAACGTTCATGTTTATGGCGCTTTCTTTCTTCGAGTGGTGGGCGATGGGGGCCTCGGGCTCCCATGTCTGCGGCCCCGTCCTGCTGCTCGTCACTCTGCGCACCGAGGTTGCCGCCCTGTGGGCTGTCATCGTGCAGTCAACCAGTATCATAAGGATGCGCTGTATAATGATGCAAGTGCCCCAGAGACCCACGTGAACGCTCTTCGAACGAGGCTGGCCAGCGAAAGTCGCCAAGGGTTGGGCCGAGGAAGCAGGGTGCAAGGGTACCCTCGGGTTATGTTGCTCCCATCGTACTTCAGGACCGCATCCCAGAAATAATTTCGAGCACCCAGAAAAGTGTCGAAAGAGTGTCGAAACAGTGTCGGACGAGTGTCTCCCGGGGTCCGACACGTGAAAACCCGTGAGTTTTGGGGTACTTTTCTGGTGCTCGAAATTCCTTCTGGTCATCAAGGCTAAAGTAGGTTGGAACAACATAACCCTCGGGAAGGCTGTCCGTCCTTGCTATGCGGGTTGATTGTAGCGCCGCGGATGTCTGCGGGCGACCGTGCCGAGGTCGCGCACGGCGATCCGGCCACGCCTCGAGGCGTAAGCGCAAGCCAACCTGCGGTGGTATCTCTCGTGCCGTCGGATCTCGGCGGCCTGGGGCCCGGCCCATCTGGGCACGGACTGTCCTCGTAGAGTCAGCCGGTGTAGTAAGGATACGCGGGAAGGATGCAAGGGCCTCGGAGGGCCAAGTGGACGCTTCCTGAACGAAGCTGGCCAGCGAGAGTCGCCAAGGAGTGGCCGAAGGGGCAAGGATGCAAGGGTATCCTTGGGAAGGTTGCCCGTCCGTACTGTGCGTGTGGACTGTAGCTTCTGTCCGCGGGTTCATCGTCCGCCATGGCGAGGGCCGGCGCCTGCGCGCGGGGCAGCTCTTCCCCCTCGCCCCCCACGTCGCTGTCCTCGTCGAGCGCGAAGAGCCACCGGACCCCGCCAGCGCGGGCCGGAAGGCAGGACCAGCCAGCATCGAGCCGGGAGATCGGGTGGGGGGAGGAGGGGGAGGAGGAGGCGGAGGCGGAGGCGGAGGAGGCGGAGGCGGAGGCGGAGGAGGAGGAGGAGGAGGAGGAGGAGGAGGAGGAAGAGGAGGAGGAGGAGGAGGAGGAGCAGGCGGTGTTTGAGTGTGCTTTGGATCTGGCTCAATCGGCTCTGGGTCGAAGCCAGATCGGATCGGCCGCGCCAGGATGCACAACAACACCAAGCATCGGCTCGCACGGGGTCGCTCAAACAAACAAAAACATCACGTCGGATTGGGCCGGCAAAAACCGGCATCGAATCGGACCGATCGGACCGAAGTGGCTGCTGCATCTTCCGAGAGGTGAGGGGACGAGGGGCAGAGTTGAGATGTGGGCGCTTCTGCCACGCTTCGCTTCGCGGGTCGCGCCCCCTGCTCCTCCTCTTCCTCCTCCTCCTCCTCCTCCTCCTCCTCCTCCTCCTCCTCCTCCCCTTCTTCTTCCTCATCCTCCTCCTCCTCCTCCTCCTCACCGCCTCGTCCTCCTCCTCCTCCTCCTCCTCCTCCTCCTCCTCCTCACCGTGCGCCACGCGCGGTTCCCAAAGTACCTCGCGCGCCCTGGCACTGCCGCCCTGAACGAGGGCGGCGTCTGCGGTCCGGGCCGCGACGCGCGCAGCGTGGCTATACGTTCGCGCCTCTCCCTGGGTGGCCGAGGGGGAGGAGGAGGAGGAGGAGGAGGAGGAGGAGGAGGAGGAGGAGGGAGGAGGAGGAGGAGGAGGAGGAGGAGGAGGAGGAGGAGGAGGAGGAGGAGGAGGAGGAGGAGGAGGAGGAGGAGGAGGAGGAGGAAGGGGAGGGGAGGAGGAGGAGGAGGAGGAGGAGGAAAAGGGGAGGAGGAGGAGGAGGAGGAGGAGGAGGAGGAGGAGGAGGAGGAGGAGGAGGAGAGGAGGAGGAGGAGGAGGAGGGAGGAGGAGGAGGAAGGGGAGGAGGAGGAGGAGTAGGAAAAGGAGGAGGAGGGGGAGGAAAGGGGGAGGAGGAGGAGGAGGAGGAGGAGGAGGAGGAGGAGGAGGAGGAGGAGGAGGAGGAGGAGGGAGGAGGAGGAGGAGGACCACTGCAAACCCAAGGGGCACCTCCCAGGACCTCCAGCAGACCCCCTGGGAGTTCGGGAGGCCTCGCGGGCCCAGGGGGCCCAGGCCCGAGGTCACCGCCAGCCGGCGCTGACCTCCTGCTCCTCCTCGCCCTCCTCGCATCCTCCGCTCTGCTCCCTCCTCTTCTTCCTGCCCTCGCTGGTGAGCAGGCCCTTTTGTGGCGCAAGCCTCGCGCGCTTCGCGCCCCCGCAGGGGCTTCCGCCTACGACCTCCAGCGAAGGCGTTCGCATGGCTGCGCTGTGCCCATCTCGGCACACCAATCACACGTTTCCTGCCTCGGGAGCTCCAGCTGCGGCCCAGTGAAGGCGCTAGCATGGCGGCACCGCGCCCAATTCGGCAGACCCTTCACACGCTTCCTGCTCTCATGGGGAGCTCCGCCTACGGCCCCACTGGATGTGTACTCGCATGACGCCGGCCATCCATGTCGGCACAACCCTCACTACTGTCCTGTCCCCAAAGGGAGCTCCAGCTACGGCTCTAGTTTGTGTGCGTGATTGTGTGTGCGTGTGCGTGTGCGTGTGCGTGTGCGTGTGCGTGTGCGTGTGCGTGTGCGTGTGCGTGTGCGTGTGCTTGTGCGTGCGCGCGTGCGTGCGTGCGTGCGTGCGTGCGTGTGTGTGTGTGTGTGTGTGTGTGTGTGTGTGTGTACGTATGTGTTTGTGCGTGTTGCGCGTTGTGCTTGTATTCGTGTGCGTGCTAGCTGTGTCTGTGCTCGTGTTTGTGACTGGGCGTGCGCGCATTTGTGCGTGTGCGACCCGCGGTTCTGGAGCTGCAGTGCTGGCGGAGCACAACACGCGCGCGCACGTGCGTCCAGGATCGTAACCATTCTGGCCCGAGCCGCTCTTCCTCGAGGGGCCTGGCAGGAGCTCGTGGGAGGCCTCCCCCCTCTTGGCTGTAGCCTCCATGGCCATGAGGGCGCCGCGGCTCGGCGGCGGCGGACGCGGGCTGCCACGCGGGCCGCCCGTGCCGCGGTCGCCGCGGGCGCCGCCGGCGCCAAGGGCGAAGCGAGAGAGGCAGGCGGGCCGGGGGCCAGAAGCTTAGCTCGGCTCGAGCCTTGTTGGCGCGGGCAGGGCGGCGGGACGAAGGCCAGAGAGAGAAAGAGAGGGAGCCCTCCGAATGCGTACTCTCCAATCCGAAGATAGGATCGCTGCCACTCTGGGTCCCCGCTGCAGCGGGGAGGAGCCGAGATCGAGGCCCGTGAGCACTCCGTGGGGCCTGCTCTCCCCCAAGACGGCTCGGGCCAAACTGGCTACGGAGAGCAGAGACAACCAGAAAAGGGGGGACAGTGAGGAAAAGAGAGGGGGACACGGGGGCGGGAGGGGGCTGCGGCAGGGGGGGCCAGAGGGGGAGGGGGAGAGAGGGGGGGGGGGTGCGGAAAGCTGGAGCCGTCCACCTTCTCCTCCACCTCTTCGTCCTCCTCCTCCTTCTCCTCCTCCTCCTCGTTAGCCGTCTTATGCTTTATTCCTCCTCCTCGCCCTCCTCTAAAGGCCTCCCAATGCGGTCGGAATAGATGGGCCCGGCGGATCGCGTCGCATCGACGGTGCACAATCGATGCATCGGCGGTGCGTGAGCGATGAATTGGCGACCTCGGCGTGGAGAAAATCGGGCTCCACATCGAGCCGCATCGCCGATGCATCCGCGATGCGGCGGAATCCTCCGACCCCCTCTGCTCTGACCCCATCTGGGAGGCCGAAATCCTCCTCCTCCTCTTCTTCCTCCTCCTCCTCCCTTTTCCTCTCTCTCCTCCTCCTACTCCTCCTCTTCCTCCTCCTCCTCCTTCTCCTCCTCCTCCTCCTCCTCCTCCTCCTCCTCCTCCTCCTCCTCCTCCTCCTCACCCCCCCTCCTGGTGATGGGGGCCAGGCGGGTCCAGGCGGCAGCCCGCTCGGATCTGGGCCTCCTCCTGCTGCTCGTCGCAGGGAGGCTCCCAGCCGCAGCTCCCCGCGCGCCTGGTCTGTGAGCTCCGGCCGGGGGCCCGGCCCGCCGCCCCCCTCCCCTGACGAAATCGACGTGGTCGTCTCCGCCGTCGTCGCTCCTCCCCCCACTTCTCCTCGCCCTCCTCCCTTCCATGTGCGTAATGAATCACACCAGAGAAAAGCCACAATCAATGGACGGCTTGAAATGGGATCGATAAGAAGATCGACCGGGAACCCGGGAACCCGGGAACCCGCCGGGAATCCGGAACCCACCGAAACCAGCGCGGAACCAATAACCAGGAACCTGGGAACCCGGAGCTGGGAACCTGGGAACCCAGCCGGCCACCAAAATCGGTGGGAAACTTTCGCCGAAAACACTGATTAGGGAATAACTCTTCCCTGTTGCACACCGAGAGGCCCGTCGGAAGGGCGGGCTGGGCGTTCCGGCTGAGGTTTTTTCGCCGCTGTATGATCTCGAAGCTGAGGCAGTGGCAACAGTTACAGGATGGAGGGCGGGTCGCTTCCAACATGCGACTCTCACATTTGCGCCGCGCGCGCTCGTCATTTTAACCTTTGCAAGAACTTCGCAAATGAAGACGGGCCGCTTCCAACATGAGGCTCTCGCCTTAGCGCCGCGCCTTTAACGGGTTGACAGCGGGTTGTTTCAAAACGTAACCTTTACCCGAACGCCACGCGCACTCGATTTAAAGCATTGCACGAATTTCACGGGTTGCGGGATCCTTTTTCAGAATGTGACCCTCGCCTTAGCGCCGCGCACACCCGTCGTAACAAATACAGGAGCTTCGCAGATGGAGGGCGGGCCGCTTCCAGAACGTGGCTCTCGCCTTAGCACCGCGCACATTCGTCATGTGCAGAAATTTCACGGACTCCCATGGTCAACGTACCAGACATGCTGTTTCGTAATGAGTCACGACTGTCAGGGCACAAGAACTATCTGGATTCGCGCATTGAAATCCCAGAAATGGTGTTCTGGCACGATTCCGGTTCGTCAAAACGCAACAGCCAAGTTGATTCGTGGTGTTGGAGCGCCGATAACGGTGTTGTGGCGCGCTTCAGTATCCTTACGCGGTTGCCTCCCAACGGGGCAACTCCGTTAGTGCGCGGCACCCCCCGCGGAGCCGCGATCCATTTTGAACCAAGAGGGCTGCGTCACAGCGCCCCGCAACAACCCTATAACTATGTTCATAGCTCTGGCGCGCCTCCTCGCCGCCCCCTCGCGGAGCCTCCCGCTGGGGGCGGCCTCTCAGGGGTCGTTGGGCGCCTTCAGCTGGGCGCGCCCGCAGCCGTCGTAGCCGACCCGGCCAGCTCGTCGATGGTCAGCCTCGGGCCCTGCCTGGCCCTGGATGGCCCCGCCGCCATCCTCGCCAGCCTGTTGGCAAGGTTCGCCTCCAGGCCCGTCGTGCTGATGCCCCGCGCCCTCAGCGCCGCCTTCAGCTCGTCCACCTTGTAGCGCACCAGCTCGTCTCTGACGGCTATCTGCTCGCCGCTAAGTGGAACGCCGTGGAGCTCCTCGTACTGGCTCTCCACGGTCCTCGACGCGACCTGTCGTCGCTGCCGAGGTCCTTCACTCTTGATCGGCACGGAGCCTCCCGCTGCCGATCCTTTGTTCGCGTCCTCTGAGGCTGGAGGCGGTGCTTCCCGCTCTCGTCCGCCCTGAGCGCTCTTGCCCTCTGCGGCTATAAGCGGTGCTTCCCGCTCTCGTCCGCTCTGCGCGCCGTCGTGTCGCCCGTCGTCGGTGCCCGCAGTGTCGGGCTGGCGCTCCCTCGAGCCCCTCTTGGCGAGGTAGCACACCGCTACCGTGGCTCCAATCATGTGCACCAGCATGAACAGGAACAGCGGCATGGCGATGCCAATCGCGCCGCCGTCAAACTGGTCTTCTCCCGTGGCTGCGGCAGCCCCCGCTGCGCCGCGCGCGTGCACTGTCGCCAAGACTACCTTCAGCATAGCCGCCGCGGAGTCGCTCACATGGCCAGCCGCGCGCCCTCTTGTCGCTAGCCCCATGAGCTCCAGCAAGACCTCAATCCTCGAGCCGTCCAGGTACTTCGTCCCGATGTCAGCTCGGTTCACCGCCGTGACCAACTTGATCACCTCCAGATCCTTCGTCCGCACGCGCTCCTGTATCCACAGGTCCTGGACACGGAGATGCCGCACTCGGCATGACCCCACTCGGTGGGCCATTCCCTTCGCTGCCGAGCTGTCCGTGCCAGCAACTCCCTGCGCGTGGACCCCGCACAGTGCGAAAATCTGCTGCAACAAGATAGCTGAGGCACCCGCCCTGTTGAGAGCCAGGATCTCTGCCACCCCGCTTGACGTCGCTACGTGGCCCTGCGTCGACGTAGTCACCTCCAGGCAGTGATCGCCGAACATCATCAATGCGCACTGCGTGGACTTTGCGTCATCCGCTCCTGCCGCGTCGCTGTCGCTCTCGACTTCCGCCGTGACTGGGAGGTCCTGCAACGGGTAGTGCCACTTCGTCACTGGGCACCCCACCAGGTACCGTGCAGCACGCTTGAGCCTGACCTCAGCGAGTGGCGTAGGCTCTAACGCTTCCGCCATGATCATCTTCGCTGCGTACTGCACTTGCGGCACGTCCTGGGACACGCAGGTCAGCGCTCCACCTGCCTTGGGAACCACCGCCTCCTTGGGCACAGAGCTCCCGTGGCCTTCGAGCCTGGGCTCGTCTGAGGCTTCGTCGTGTCAGCTGGCAGGTCCAAGAGCTCGCTCGAGTAGGTTGTCGACGTGCGAGGTCGTCTGCTCTCCGCGCGAAGCGAGGAGACGGAGCCTCCCTCCACGCGATGTGGCGCTTGAGCAGCCTGCCGTGGCCACCGCCGGTGGCACCCAGCCCCGGTCGACCCAGCTTCTTGATCTCAATGTGCTCCTCCAGCAACGCGTCGAGCACGTCGAGCTTCGCCGAGATCCCCTCGGCCGCGATGCCGTCTCCGTGCACGCCCGGCGCGACGTTCAACGCCTCGTTGTAGAAGGCGCCAGGGCACGGCGTGATCCGAACCCATGGTGGCCGACGTATGCCGGCCACAACTTCGACGCAGGTCTTGTGCCAGAGAGCGCCTTGCGGAGCTGCCAGACCCGCCCAGGTCGTCGCAGCCCAGGCGGTGGCATCATGCGCAAACGCTCTTTCACGTCCGCGTGGAAGAACGCCACGTTGGCATCGCACAGAGCCACTTGCCTCACCACCAGGCGCAAGTAGAAGAGGTACGGCGCACCTGCCGCCACGTCGTCGTGCTCGAAGAGGTTGAAGTCCATGGCATCGAGTCTCGACCGTGCGAAGGGCGTCCCGTCTGGCCTGTATCGGAGTCCGTCAAGCCACTTGCTCCGTATGCGCCGGCCTACGCTCGTGTTGTCGGACGCGCCCTCGTATGTGCCGAACGCGGCCATCTGGTTGAGCTCCTGCTGGCGCCCCTGCACCACGAGCTCCCTCGGCAGCACCTCGCCCGAGCGGCGGTCGTACGCCGCCGCCTCGGGCACGAGGTCGTACGCCCATGCTGTCGGAATCTCCCGATCGCGCACGGACGCCGCGAACAGCTGCAGCCGCTCGCAGTCCTCGCCGTCGAGTCACAAGTAGGCAGGTTCACTGACGTCAACGGGCACCGCGAGGTTGGCCACCCTGGGCGCCTTCGACCGTGGCTCGCTGTCCGCAGGAGCTGTTGGTCGGCTCCTCGAGTCTACGTCCCATCCCCGCGGAGTCGCCCGCCCAGCCGCTGAACTCGCCGCTGTTGCTGCGCCGCCTGCTGCTGCTGCTGCCATCGCGGCTGTGAGGTTGACCGCTGCCGCATCCACCTCCATCTCTGGGGCTGCGATGGCGTCGCCTGGCAACGGGTGAACCGCTGTCTGCCGATGCGCCGCATCCAGGAGCCTCCCCTCCATGTGCTTCCTGCACTCGTGAGAGTGCGCCACCTCGCCTCCCCAGCACCTCGGACAGTTCAAGGCGGGCCCGTAGGTCTGCACCGTCCTCTTCGTCACGTAGGTGGCTTGTCCGAGCCTCAGCTCGGGTAGGGGTGCTGCTTGAGCGTTCAGAGGTCCTGGAGGTGGTCGCGCTGGCTCTTCCGCCATTGGGGCTGCTGCTGCTGCGGCGCTGCTGCTTGCCGCTGCCGCTGGCTGGATGCGCCTCCTCGGCCTGGCGCTGTTGTGCCTCTGCGCCTGGCGCGCCCTCGCCACGTTGTCTCCGCGGTGGGGCTCGGCGCCGCCCCTGGGCTGCCCTGCGGTGGTGTCTGCTCGCTCAGGCTTGGACTGGAGGTCCCAAGGCAGGCTCGCGAAGCTGTTCAGCGCGTCCACGTTGAACCTCCACTCCCTCGGCTGCCTACTGATCGCCCGATGGTGGCTGGTCTGCCGCGACCCGCCGACCGGGCGCTCGTCGCTCTTCTCGGTCTTGCCCAGCCAGACACCCAGACGCCACTGGGCCTCTGCCTGCTGCGCGCGGTCGCCTGGCACGCGGGCCCAGACAACTTCTCCGAGCGTGGCCACCTCCCCGCGGCACGGCTCGCCCCGATTGACGCGGTAGGCCGTCTTTCCAGCGGCCTGCCTGACAGCAAACCGTGCGAGGAGCCACCCAGTGTGCCTGACCACCCACGGCATGACCCTGTGGAGCACGGGGATGCGCGCGCCCATGCCCGACTCGAGCTGGATCTTGATCACGCGCGCCTGCTTGGCCACCAGGTCGTTCATGGCCTCAATGAAACCCATCGACGCGTGGCTCCTGGCAGGCGCTGCCGCGAGCTGGCACTTGAAGCCCTTCAGCTTCCGCTCGCCGGAGATCTGCTCGGCCAGCGCCTGGACAGCTGGCTCCTGGTCGGTGCGCAGGGCGCACTCCGCGATGCACCGGGCGTCGATGGCCGCAATCGCTGCAATTGGCATGAAGGAATGCATACCCTTAGGCCCCAGGACCGCGTGGACCGCGGCAGACTGGCGTTGCGCCGCCACAGGCGCGTTGAGCAGCACCTCCACGCCGTCGCCAGCGACTGGGTCCACCAGCTGCGGCATCAGGATGGCCTGGTCGATCTGATGATCCGCTGGGGCCAACCGAGACATGCTGTCGGCTGAGGCCGCCAGCTCTTCAGCTGTGACCACGGCGCCGAGCTGCAGGTAGCGCATCCGCACCTCGTCGACGCTGCCAGGCCCGCCGCCCTGTCGGCGCGGGTCGTCTGCCGCCGTGGCTGGCACGCACTTGTCGCGCCAACCTCGCGGTGGAAGGTGAGCGAGCTCGTGCTTGTCGATCTCCTCCTGGCTGGGGAGCGGTGGCGCCCGCTTCGCCCTGGCTGGCACCCCGTCGGGCTCTGCCCCTTCCAGCGGCGCCTCCTCGTGCTGAGGCTGCTCGGCCGCCGCGGGGGCTGCTGCCGCTGGCGCCTCGGCCCTGACTGGGTTGAGCCGCAGCGTCTCAGACGTCGTCGCGGTGGGTCCCGCGACGCGCCCTCGCATCCAGAACAGGTTGTTTTGTTGCACCAGAGGCACGTTGGCGACGCCCTCTGGTAGGCTGAGCGCCGCGGGCACGATGTGCGAGCCGGTCGGAGAGAACAGCGCAGAGTGGCCATTGTCCAATGCCTCGGCTACCCCCATGATGGGATGCGAGACGTCGGCGACCTGGTAGTCGATGCCCACTCCGTGCATGTCTGAGCTGTCAAGCAGGTCGCACTGCGCGCTCTTCTCGCCGTGGTGCTTCGCGCGCCTGTCGTCCGCGGCGCGGATGTCGTAGAGCTGGATCGGCTCACGCATTGCCGCTCTCGGGGCGTGGCTGCGCGGGCACGTCGCTCTGGAGGCCCCCGAGTCCACCACGATGTACTCCTCGCAACTCTGATTGTCGCCTCCTGGGCCGTCAGCCCGCGCAGCTCGCAACGTTGAGATCCCATTCACGGGGTCCGCTGCCTGGGCCGCCAGGCGCAGCGCCACCACTTGAGCTGGCGCTGCCGCCACTCGGGGCGGCCACTGAGCTCGCCGTTGACAGCTGCACTGCGTTGGGCCGCGCCTGGGCGACGCTGCTCGGCGCCGCGGGCGGCGCGCTCGACGCTGCTGAGCCCGTCGCAGGCGTGAGCAGCCGAAGCAAGTTCAACGCGTCCTTCAACTCGGTCGTCTTGCTGGCCGTGCTGTTCACTCTCGTAATCTTACCAGGGCAGTCTCTCATCAATTGGTCCTTCTGGCGGCGCTTCCTGCACGTCCGTGTCTCGACGCGCTGGCCGTCATTGCCGTCTCTGCCCCTGCCGTTCTTCTGCGTCTGGCGCTGAGATCGGGGTCCCTGTTTCCGTCTGAGAGCTTCCCGTGCCCCTTCTTGCCGCCGTCGTTTCCTTTGCTCTTCCCCTTCCCCTTCCCCTTGCCATTGCCCTTCTTGATGGCGCTTGCTACCGTCGCCACCTCGGTTGACGCCGCCCCTCCTGCTGCCAGCGTCGCCGCCAGGCACCCGATGTCCATCGGAGCTGGCCCGCTGTCGTCTGCAGCGGTGGCCCCCGCTGCGGTGCCTCTTGCAGCGCCCTTGAACGTCTTCCTGTTCGTCATGTACGTCCTCGCGTGCTTCGCGATCGCGTCGTGGTCCCCTGGGCGGTCGGCGTTGACCATCAGCCACTGCTGAAGGTCCTTGTCCTGGATCACCGCCATGAAGATCGTCGCCTTGATGTCGCCGGGCACCGCGCTGCCGTGCCGCTCGTGCGTCTGGACCACCGCGTCGAACTCGTCCATGTCGGTCCCGATCGTCGCTGCTCCGAACGCGCTTCCCGCTCATGTCAAGAAGGTTTAAGGCCTGGCGGATTCCCAAACATAGGCGTTCCGCACGAGACATCATCACACAATCGAGAAGTTGGGGGTCGTGTCTTAAGACGTTGTTTGTCAAAAGTGAGCGTTTCGCCCGAGACATCCTCAAACAATCTGGATGGTGAAATCGCTCGCCAAATTTTCGGACCCTCGAAAATGGGCGCTTCGCCCGAGACATCCTCGAACGCATGGGGTACCGACAGAGCTCTTGTAAGGCATCTTTTCGGATCGATCTCGGATGACCTCCAAGATGGCCCAAGAAAAGAAAGCATGAAAACACCCGCGTGTTTTCAACAACTTCGTTTAGAAATCAACGTTCCGTTCGAGACACCCTCCAACAATTTGCTTTCGGACGGGCCCCCGGAGGCGAAAGTATTGAAACGCCGATGAGTTTTCAACAGCTTGTTTCTTAGAGCATTTCGCCCGAGACATCCTCCAACAATATTTGCACGCGCGCTGAAAAAGTGAACCCCGCCTGATATCTGTTGCGGGCGTTCGGGGTAAGAGCGACGTCTAAACTCGCGCGGCTCTTGGACTCCACCTGGTATATTTTGTGGGCGTTCGCGGTGGACGGTGATTGAACTTGCGCGGGTTGCGAATTCAATTTGCTATCCTTTGTGGATGTCCGTGGCGAGCGGCACGTTGGAATTTGCGCGGGTCGTGAATTCAATTTGGTTCTTTTTGCGGGTGTTCGGGGCCAGCGGCGCGTCTGAATTGGCGCGGATAGCGAAGTCCACCCGGCGCCCCTTGTCGGCGTTCGGGGAGAGCGTCTACGCGACATGCGAAGTTGATGTTGGTGTACGTTCTTGCCGAGCTCTTCGGTTTCACGCGCTTCCCGTTCATGTCAAGAAAGGTTTAAGGCCTGGCGGATTCCCAAACATAGGCGTTTCGCATGAGACACCATCGCACAATCGAGAAGCTTGGGGGTCGTGTCTTAAGACGTTGTTTGTCAAAAGTGAGCGTTTCGCCCGAGACATCCTCAAACAATCTGGATGGTGAAATCGCTCGCCTAATTTTCGGACCCTCGAATATGGGCGCTTCGCCCGAGACATCCTCGAACGCGTGGGATGCCGACAGAGCTCTCGTAAGGCATCTTTCCGGAGCCATCTCGCAAGGCGATTTCCGGAGCTTTCTTGCCAAACTCTTCGAGTTCACGCGCTTCCCGTTCATGTCGAGAAAGGTTGCTCCGTGATCCAGGCCTGGCGGATTCCCAAACGTAGGCGTTTCGCTCGAGACATCCTCGCGCAATCGAGGACTTGGGGTCGTATCTTAAGACGTCTTTTGCTAAGCATTGGCGTTTCGCTCGGGAGATCCCCGAACCATCGGGATGTCGAAATCGCTCGCCCAATTTCCGGACCATCGAAAATGGGCGTTTCGCCCGAGACATCCTCGAACACATGGGATGCCGACGGAGCTCTTGTAAGGCACCATTTCCGGAGCGATCTCGGAGGACCTCCAGGATGGCCCAAGACGCGAACGCATGGACAAACCCATGTGTTTTTAACACACTCGTTGAACAAGCAGCGTTTTGTTCGAGACATCCTCCAAACATTGCCTTTCGGACGGGTCCCCGCAGGCGAAATTATTGAAACACCACTGGGATTTCAACAATTTTGCTTAACAGAACATTTCGCTCGAGACATCCCCGAACCATGTTTGAACTCGCGCGGGAAGTGAACTCCACCTGATGTCATTTGTGGGCGTTCGGGGTAAGGGCGACGTCTAAATTCGCGCGGGTAGTGAACTCCACCTGGTATCTTGCGTGGACGTTCGCGGTGAGCGGTGACTGAAATTGCGCGGATTGTGAGCTCTATGTGGTATCTTTTGTGGGCGCACGGAGTGAGCGGCACGTCGGAATTTGCGCTGGTCGCGAACTCAATCGGGTTCTCTTTTGCGGACGTTCGGGGTCAGCGGCACGTCTGAATTGGCGCGGGTGGCGAAGCCCGCCAGGTGCACCTTGTGGACGTTCGGGAAGAGCGCCTACGCGACATGCGAACTTGATGATGGTATTTGATTTCACGCGCTTCCCGCCTCTCTCTTTCTTTTCTGGCTTGTAAAAATTATGATACATTATATGTACTAGCGTTTTGCTCAAGACACCCTCGCGCAATCGAGAAGTTTTTTGGGGTCGTATCTTAAGACGTCGTTCGCTAAACATTGGCGTTTCGCCCAGGAGATCCCCGAACCATCGGGGCGTTGAAATCGCTCGCCTAATTTTCGGATCCTCGAAAATGGGCGTTTCTCCTGAGACATCCCCGAAACAATGGGATGCCGACAGAGCTCTCGTAAAGGCATCTTTTCGGGGCGATCTCGGATGACCTCCAAGATGGCCCAAGAAGCGAACGTACTGAACAACCCGCGTGTGTTTAACACTTTCGTTGAGCAGTCAGCGTTTCTTTTGAGACATCCCCCAACACTTGCCCCTGGACGGGCCCTCGAAGGCGAAATTATTGAAACGCCGATGGGATCCCAACAGTCTCGTGCTAACAGATAGCGTTTCGCCCGAGACATCCTCCAACCATTTTTGAACTCGCGCGGGAAGTGAACTCCACCTGATATCTGTCGTGGGCATTCGGGGTAACAGCGACGGCTAAACTCGCACGGGTCGTGAACTCCACTTGGTATCTTGCGTCGACGTTCGCGGTGAGGGGTGACTGACGTTGCGTGCATTGTGGATTCCATTTGCTATCCTTTGTGGGCGTCCGTGACGAGCGGCGCGTTGGAATTTGCGCGGGCCGTGAACTCCATGTGGTTATTTTTGCGGGTGTTCGGGGTCAGCGGCGCGTCAGAATTGGCGCGGGGACCGGAGTCCACCTGGTGCCCCTTGTAGGCGTTCGTGGAGAGCGTCTACGCGACATGCGAAATTGATGTTGGCGCACGCCCTTCCCGAACTCTTTGATTTCACGCTCTTTGATGTCAAGAAAGGTTTCCTCACCTGACCCAGAGCTGACGCCGGCTGGTCGGTCTCGAACTCCTTCGCGGGTTTGCGCCGCGCCGCCAGTCCTTCGCCCATCGGGATCGGCCGCTGCATGGCGGGCGCCTTGCCTTCCAGGGGCAGCGCGAGCACGCGGCGCAGCTGCCGCGACGCGCCGACGAGCGCTGGATTCGTCAGGTCCAACGTCCCGTTGGTGACGCCCTCTTCGGCCTTGTGCCCGACCGCGACCATTTTTTGGCACGGCTCGTCGTCTAGCGTCGCGACGTGCGCCATCTGATTGAACGACCATGCGGGCCACGCTGCCTCGCTGCCCTTGAACTGGGCTGGCTTCGCCAGCAGCTTCGCGTCGATGACGTCCCACATCCGACGATCCTCGCTCCTCGCCGGCGCTGGGCTCGCCGCCGCCGTGCTCCCCCGCGGCGGTCAGCTGCTGGAGCGCCTGCTGAAGCTGCTGGAGCTGCGCATTCAGCTGTCTGGCTGCCGTCTCTGCTCGCGCCTCCTGCTCCTGGGCTCGCCTCTCGGCAGCTTCCGCTCGAGCAGTCGCCGTCCGCAATGCGTCCAACACCTGCTGGGCCGTCGGCTGCTGCTGCGGCAAGGCTCCTGCTGCAGCTGCGGCCGCGGCTGCGGGGTCGCCCGCTGCCTGCTGCGCCGCCGCTGCTTGCAGTTCCTCCTCAATCTCTGAACCTCCACGCTGCGAAGGCCGCGTAGGGTCGCTCGCGTGGGGCATGAAGGAGTGAACGTCCTCGTCCACGACGTCGAGCGGCCAAGCGTGACCCAGCTGCTTGTCGAAGACGGCGTGCCCGAACACGCGATGCGTGAACGTTGGCAGGTCGATCTCGTGACCGACGATCTTCTCGACGAGGTTCAGCGCCGACTCCAGCTGCCTGCAGACGTCTCCGCGCCGCTGCCGTCGCCAGGCGGCGTCCTCCGATCGCCGCCGCCCTCGCTGCTTCTTCTGCTTCTTGCGCCCCGTCGCTGTAGCGCCCGCCGAGGTTGAACCTCGGCCTGCACAGGGGTCTGGGGGCTGCCCTCCGCCGCCCCGCGGTGCTCCCCGCAGGGCGCTGGGGCGCCCCCCGCAACCCGCAGTGCTCCTCGCTGTGCCGCTGGACTGGGCGGCTGCCCTCCGCAACCCGCGGCGCTCCCCGCTGGGCTGCTGGGCTGGCACTTCCGACGCAAAACCCGCGGATCCTCAGGCCACGGGCTCCGCTACCATGCGCGGCCCCCCCCGCGGAGCCGCGATCCTTTTTGAACCAAGAGGGTTGCGTCACAGCGCCCCCCAACAACCCTGTGACTATGTTCATAGCTCTGGCAGTGAATTCAAAGAGCCCTTGTAGGGGGCCATGGAGAAAAAAATTAGAAGGAGGGTTCATCCCAACATTGAAAACTCTTGGGTTTACGCTGGTCCACCCTCCTTCTCTTCCTTCTCATCCTCCTCCTTCCCCCTCCTCCCTCCTCCTCCCTCCTCATCCACCTCCGATTCCTCCCACCATCAAACAAAACTCCTCCCGGCCGCACCACCAAACACATCAGTAGGGCGGGCCGGGCGTTTCGCCTGAAACGCGTCAGCCATTTATTACACAGAAGCTCGGAAATTTCAACGCTCTCGCAGATGGAGGGGGGGCCGCTTTCAAATTGTGGCTCTCGCCCTGGCGCCGCGGGCAATCGTTTTAAACATTTGCAACAATTTTGAGGATGGGGGGCTGGCTGGTTTCAAACTGGGGCTCGCCCCTTAGCGCCGCGCGCGCTCGTCTTAAACATGTGCCGCCATTTCACGGATGGATGGCGGTTCCTTTTCGAAATGTGGGTCTCGCCTTGGCGCCGCGCGTATTATCTTCAAGGTTCATAACAGTTTCAAATATTCGCATGGTCAGAATCCCAAGAATCGTGTTCTGGCACGATTTAGAACTGTGGGAACGCAACGGACAAACTGATTCGCGGTGTTGAAGTCCCAGGGGTGTTCTGGCACGAACGAAACGTGCCAGGATGCAACAATTGTGTTGGTCCGCGCCGCTGAAGTCATGGGAGCGTCGCTTCAGTATGATTTCATATTCTCAGACGATTGTCTTCTAATGGGCCACTTCCTGCGATGAGAATAGCTCCTTTTCGGGGCCAGTGAGGAGGGAACTTGGAGGGAGGGTTTGTTGCAACATCGCGGATGCATCTTGGTCCTCCTCCTCCTCCTCCTCCTCCATCCTCATCACCTCCTCCTCCTCCTCCATAGTCTTCCTCCGCATCCTCCTCCTCATCCTCCTCGTTCCGCCTCACCCTCGTCCTCCTCCTCGTCCCGCATCCTCCGCCTCCTCCTCATCCTCATCCTCTCTCCTCCCCCCCTTCCCTCAACAATTACACAATAAGAATGCTACTCTCCTCTCTCCCCTTAATCTGCCCGGAGAGTGTCCCGTCCTCTCCGCGTATTGCTTTTACACCGGATTTCATTATTTGGTTTTCCCTGTGTGTTTTTTCAATCCAGCCGCTTCTGGTTCTTCCAGAGTGGTGCTCCCGCTGCAGCGCCGCCCTCATTTCCGCGCTTCGGTCATTCAACATCGTACTCCCGTTGCAGCGCTGGCCTCGTTCCCGCGCCTCCGGACGGCACTTGGCATTCGAAAGCGCCCACATCGGGCAAGCAACCGAGGACATGCCCGGCATTCCGCTGTCCCCCCGCAGACGGGCCACTTACCTTCCAAGTCATCCAGTGCTATGCCACGGCATGCGATGCGATGCGATGCTGTGTTGTGCACTGCTGTGCGATGACATGCTTTGCGTTGCTATGCTTTGTGATGCAATGCTTCACTATGCAATGCCACGCCATGCTATTACATGATATGCTCTGCCGTACTCTTATACACCATGCTTTTTGCATCCACCGCGTACCCTCTTGGGATCATTGCCCTGTTCGACATCCGACTGTGCGACTATATATAGGGGATCTACGCTATGGTTAAGGATGGGAGGGAGGGTTAGGGCGTCAGATGTGACGCTAGCGCACCTGGCGTGTCCTCCCCCTCTACAGCTCCCCCCCTCCTCCACTCACCCCTCTCCTCCTCCCCCTCCTCGTCCCTCCTCATCCCTCCCCATCCCTCCTCATCCCTCCTCATCCCTCCTTCTCCTGGTCCTCATCCTCGTCCCGCCTCCTCCTCGTTCTCCTGCCCTTGTTTCTCCTCCGCCTCCTCCTCCTCCTATTCCTCCTCCTCCTCCTCCTCCTCCTCCTCCTCCTCCTCCCACCTCCTCGTCCTCTTCCTCCTTCAGGCTCCTCCTTCTCCCGCCTCCTCCCCCAACGGCCTATCTCCTGCCCCAATCGTCGGTGTGAAGAGAAGCAGCAACCCTTCAAGCAGACGACAAAATGAGGACGAACACGACCAGGATCGTAACGGACATCGGCGTGATGCTTCCAACAATCTTCACATCTGAAACCGCCTTCGGGCTCTCAGGCCGTCGAACAAAGCGGCCCCCCAGGAAGGGGGGTCAGAGTTTCGGGGCCCGCGTGCTGAACAAAACAAGACATCGGAGGTCTGAGGATGAGGAAGCATAGGGAAATGTTGATCATGGGAAGGAGGATGCAACGGGGGAGGGATGGCAATGGGGAAGAGAGGCGTGCGCGAAGCTGCATGCCAAATATGAGCTGGAAAGGCACCCTCTACAGACGCCACCTGTGGGCGGGCCTGCACTCGCCGGGACGGCGACCTCCTCCGCTGGATCCACACTGGAGACGCCCAGACAAGGGAACGGCAACGGAACGGATGGGAAGGAGGAGGAGGAGGAGGAGGAGGAGGAGGAGGAGGAGGAGGAGGAGGCGGAGGAGGAAGGAGGAGGAGGAGGAGGAGGAGAGGAGGAGGAGGAGGGGAGAGGAGGAGGAGGAGGAGGAGGAGGAGGAGGAGGAGGAGGAGGAGGAGAGGAAGGGAGGAGGACGAGGAGGGCGAGGAGAGGAGGAGGGAGGAGGAGGAGGAGGGAGGAGGAGGGGGAGGAGGGGGAGGAGGAGGAGGAGGAGGAGGAGGAGGAGGAGGAGGAGGGAGGAGGAGGAGGAGGAGGAGGGGAGGAGGAGGAGGAGGAGGAAGAGGAGGAGGAGGAGGAGGAGGAGGAGGAGGAGGAGGAGGAGGAGGAGAGGAGGAGGAGGAGCAGGAGGAGGAGGGGGAGGATGGGGAGGAAGGGGGGGGAGGAGGAGGAGGAGAGAGAAGGAGAAGAAGGAGGAGGAGGAGGAGCGGAGGAGGCGAGGAGGAGGAGGAAGAGAGGAGGAGGAGGAGGGGAGGAGGAGGAGGAGGAGGAGGAGGAGGAGGAGGAGAGGAGGAGGAGGAGGAGGAGGAGGAGGAGGAGGAGGAGGAGAAGGAGGAAGATGAAACGAAAGAGAGGTGTGGAGAAGGGGAGACACGGGTAGTCGGGCAACGAGAGTCCACTGCACCCTTTGTAGGGGCACGCCCACGGGTCAGCAGGAGGCACGGCGTGGGAGAAGGAGCAGTGGGAGCCAGGCCACTTTCGGATGAGGCTGGTTGGGCACCTCTTGTGGAATGCCGAAGAGACAGAGAAGGGAGCCACAGGCTGGACGGGCACCTCTTCAAGCGAGGATGGAAGAGAAGGGGGTCCAAGCCATTTGCAAATGAGGCTGGTCGGGCACTTCGTAGTTCGACGGATGCGAGTACAAACAGAAGATAAGCAAGCACGCCGGGAGGTGAACTGGGAGCCACTCCATTTGTACATGGGCTGGCCGGGCGCCTCTAAGCGAAACGAGGGAAGCTCGAGGGGAAGGGAAACATAACCACACGTAGAAGATGCAACGCACCAATGGATGCCGCATGCTGCTACGTGAGTGCCAAGGCGCAACCAGAACTGGTCCAACAGGGGGACAAACCGCTCTGTTGGGGCCTGCCGACAATCCAGCTCAGCCACCATCGGCTGAGGAGCGAATCGGAACACAGCCTCCACGGCCCTGTGCAGCGCAGCACCGTTGCAAGGAGACGGAGTGCCGGAAGGGAGGGGAGGCGAGGAGGGAGAGTGCAAGGAGGCTGCGGCGAGAGATCCGTGGAGCGGAGGCGAGGCAGGAGGCGCAGGAGGACGAGTGGGCAGGGCGGGGGTGGAGGGAGGGAGGGAGGGCGAGTGGAGGGCTTGGAGGGCGGGAGGGAGGGAGAGGTCGGCAAGCGTGACGGCGGCGGCAACAGCGCAGACGCAGCAGAAGGAGCGAAGGCAGCAGCAGCACCAGCATCAGCAGCACCGGCGGCAGCACAGCCAGCCGCCGGCACGACGGCAACGCGTCGTCGCAGGACACGCGACGTGCCACAGGCCCGCGCGGTGCGAGCAAGCGGTCAGTCGTGTGCGCGTGTGCCCATCGTGGGCGCCGGCGTCGACGACCTGGGTCGCAGCAGCCCGCGCGGAAGGAGGAGCGGCGGCGGCGGCGGACAGCAGCAGCGGCAGAGGGCCCGCAGGGGGCGTCTCCTGCAACCGCCGCCGTCCCGCTCGCCACCGCGGCTGGAGCTGCCGCTCAGTCCCCTGTCGAAGCTCCTGAGGCCCGCTCTTTTTTGGCCGCCCCTGCCGCCGATGTGCGAGCTCCCTTCGACGGCCCCCGCCGCTGCCGAGCTCACGCTGGGAACGACGCCTTCCCCTGCTCCCGCCCCTCCTGCTCCGGCCCCCAATCGTCCTGCGGCTCCTTCCCAGCAGCCTTCCCATCCTCCTGCTGCGCGTGCTTGGGCTCTGCTCAGGCTGCTCCCGGACTCTGTCTCGGGTATTTCGCAGGCTACCCAGACTTCAACTGTAGGCGAAGCAGCAACAGGAGCAGGAGGGAGGCAAAGGAGTAGCAATACCGCAACGATTGCCCCCCAAAGAACCCCACCAATGAGGGCTACCGTGGAGGAGCTTCCTCTATTCCGATCTGGATCCCTCTCGTCCGGCCAGGACCCCCTCGGAGGCCTTGCGAGGCCCAGAACGAGTCAAAGGCGTCCAAAAGCATCGGTCACCGATTCTGATCTCCCTCCCTCCCTTCCTCCCTCCTCCTTGACCCCCCCCTGCCTCCCTTCTCCTCGGACCCCCTGCCACTCCCTCTCCGCCTCCTCCTGCTTCTCCTCCTGCCCCTCCTCCTCCCCCTCCTCCTCCTCCTCCTCCTCCTCCTCATCACCACCACCATCACCATCAGTATCATCACAGCCACCATCATCAATAGAATTATCATCATCATCTTCATCATCATCATCAGCATCATCATTCTCATCCTCATCCTCATCCTCATCCTCTTCCTTCTCCTCCTCCTCCTCATCATCATGGCCATCGCCGTCACCATCACCACCATCATCACCACCATCATCACCATCATCATCAGCAGCATCAGCAATACCATTGTTGAAGTTGACTCCTGCTATGCTCTCCCGCAGCCGTTTCGGCCCTGGCGGCCCCGACGAGAGGTCGGAGGGGCTGTTTAGGGCAACATACCGGGCGCTGCTTGCCCACCTGCGCGTGAGGAAAAACATATCTTCACATCGACATTGGTAGCGGAGCTACTGTCGAGCGGGTTCGATCCACGGCACGGTGTCCGTCGCGGGGGTCGCGACGGGTGTAGCCACGGTGTGGTTGCCCACGGTGTGGGATGGAGTTTGAGGCTACTATGGGTGCCCCTGCGGAGCAGGGCGCGGCCCCTGCGGCGCAGGGAGCGGCCGCCGCGGCTGCGGCGGGTGACGACACCACGCAGCAGTGGTTTGATGACTGGGACCCTTGGGCGGCAGCCCCAGGGGCAACGGCGCGGCGCGCCGAGCCAGAAGCTCCTTCGGGAGGCAGCGCCTCCGAAGCCCGCGGAGCGGGTGGGGACGGATCGTGGGGATCCAGATTGTGGGGCGGCGCCCCTTGGGGGGACGACGTCCCTTGGTGGACCCCGCAGCGCTGGGAAAGCAGCGAGAGCCGCAGTGGCGGCTGGGGCTGGATGAGTGGGCAGGGCACTCGACCAGAGCCCGACGCCCGGGACGCACGCTACACCTCCGGAGGGTTGGGAGGTGGCGGGCAGCGTGCTTACGAGGGCTGGTCTTGGCAAGGCCGCCCCTGGTCTGAGGAGTGGGGGCAGCGCGGCTGTCAGCCAGGACCGACGTCGCCAGGGACCAGCACAGGCTGGTACTGGCAGGATTGCCCCTGGTCTGAGGAGTGGGGGCAAAGCAGTTGGCAACCAGGGTCTGGCGGCTACTGCGGGTCCGTTAGGTACGAGGGCAGCGGGCCCTCTGGACAGGAGCGCGGCGACGACAAGTTCGTGCCCGAATGGGACGGGAAAGCCGTGCCTCTAAGGACGTACGAGCGGCGCGTGAAGATCTTCGAGCTGAACACGGCCATCCTGCCCGAGCGTCGGGGCGGGCGGCTTCTCTCGAGGCTCAAAGGTGACGCTGAAGCCAAAACAGAGAACCTCGACCCTGAGACCCTCGCTAGGCCGGACGGCGTCCGGGTGCTGTTGCGCTATCTCCATGAGAAGTACGACCAACAGGAGACGCTGAAGGTCGGCACGCTCGTAGATGAGTTCGTGGAGAAGGTCAGCCGGAACGCTGGCGAGGAGATCATGGACTTCGAGACGCGGTACGAGGCCAAGGTGCGCGAACTCGAGGAGGCGATGGAGGAGCCGCTCAACAAGCACTTGAAAGCCCACTACTTCCTGAAGAAACTGCGCGTGGGCGGCGACAAGGAGAGCCAGATCATCACTGGTGCTGGCAACGAGCTGGTCTACGAGAAACTTCGCGACTCGGCTAAAGCTTGCATTCCTCGGGTGTCTATGCTGAGGAATCGGGCGGCGGCGCCGTTCAACGGAGCCAACCGCGAGTACCTGAACAGGAATCGCCGGAGGCTCGGTAAACCCTTAGGCAGGGGCGGCGCCCGAAAGGTCCACGCTACCGAAAACGCCGAAGCCGAGGCTGAACGCGAAGGCGCCGAGGCCGAGGGCCCCAGCACGTCCGCCGAGGAGGACGACGACGACGAGGAGCCGGACTCGGAGGTCGACGCTGGCGTGGACCCGAATATCGCGGAGAACGAGTTGGTCCCTGAGGAGCTCCAGGCGTACCTCACGGAAAACGAGGTGCTCATGACGCAGGCTAAGAAGGCGCGCGCCGAGGCTGAGAAGGCGCGCGACTTCTACCGTGGACCTGGCGGCAGGGCCAGCGGAGGCCGAGGCGCCGATTCCGAGCGCATCCGGAAGCTCAAGCTGACGCTCCCGTGTAAGCGATGTGGCAGGCTGGGCCACTGGAAGGACGACCCTGAGTGCCCTCGGGCCCCGGGGAAGGCTAGCACGGCTGGTAAGGCGGCCGGTGCGGAAGGCAAGGGCACGTGGGTCGTGGCCCGCGCTGAAGAGCCCGCGGAGCGGGAGAAAGAACCGGCGGAGCCGGCGCACCTGGATGGTGTCGTGCTTGAGTCTCAAAACCTCTCTCACTTCTTCTCCCTCCCTCCTTTCACCTCGGAGGAACAGGAGGCTCATCCATCGAGGTCGGCGGCGCCAACAAAGACGGAAAAGGGAATGCCGGTGCGAAGGGGAATGCCGGTGCGAATGTGAATGGAGGTGCGGCCGGTGCGCAGGAGTTGCGGTGCGAAGTTGAATGCCGGTGCGAAGGAGACTGCCCGGGCGAAGTCGACAATGGCGTGAAGATAACACGCTTCAGGAGCGAGGAGGAAGAGGAGGCCTTTCCCCTATGTCTCTCCCCTCCTTCTTCCAACCTCCAAGCCGCCGCGGGACATCCGATGTCCGTACTAGTCGCAGAAACGGGCGACGCTGTGTGGCTGATCGTTGTGGACACGGCGTGTGCTAAGTCCGTGGCGGGGCTCCGGTGGTACCGGCGCTTGGCCATCTACGTTAGGAAGAACTGGGGCATCGAGCTCGAGACAGTCACCGAGCGCGAACCTTACCGGTTCGGACCGGGGAAGACGATCTACAGCTCCCAAGCGTTGCTGTTGCCCATGGAATGGGACGGCAAGGGGGCCGTGATTAGGATCAGCTTGGTGGAAGAGGACGTTCCGCCATTGATCTCGGGCGGAGCCCTGAAGGCCCTGGAGGCCCATATCCACATGAAGGAGGCCGAGATCACACTCGGTGCCCTCAGCAAGGCCAGGCACAAGCTCAGGGAGCTGCCGTCGGGGCACCTGGCCATGGCTGCTGTCAGTTACGGACCTGGGGGGCCAGGAGCGGGCGCACAGGAAGCCGTGAGCCGCTGCCGGGCCGGGGCTGAGATCGCGCTGTATGGGCGCGTCCGCGGATCCCCATACGAGGCCGTGCGCCGTGCGCTTTACACGGACGGCCGGCCAGACGACGACGACCACGACGACGACGACGACGAAGCGGCAGCGATCGAGTCGACCGCAGCCCCTGTCGGTTTAGGACCCGTACAGCGAGCACGAGCAAGCGCCATCTTCGGTGGCCCTGGGACGCGCGCGCGGGCAGATGCCGCCATGGCGCCCGACTGTCGTGCAGTGTCGCAGCGGAGCTGCGAGGGCGAGTGTGGCAACTCGGTTGGTATTCATGGCATGGAGGGCCTGGTATCAGGAGTTGTTGGTGGATTACCTGGAGCGGGAGGTCCTCACCCTTCGCCAGAGGGAGGACACCCCTCGAAGCATCTGGGAGATGCGGAAGGCAGAGCTGGTGACGCTGGCCATGCAGCGACTCGGCTGGCAGAGGGCCCGCGCGGAGGCAGAGACCGTTGGTCAGTTGAGGCTCGTGCTTCGAGAAAAGAAGGACGAGATCCAAGCGTCGGAAGTGGAGAAAGACGACCCTCGAACAACCTTACCGACGGGCCTCACCAATATGAAGTTGGCGCAGCTGCAGGAGGAGGCCGCGGTGCGGCAGATACCGCTGACACGGTCGAACGGCGCCGACAAAAGACGGGAAGAGCTCATCCGAGACGTCAGGCTGTTCGTGAGCGAAGGCCAAGCGGAGGCCGAATGGACCCCAACGGAGGCACTGGAGGGCTCGAGCAAGATGAGTCGTGCCCAGAAGAGGGAGTCAACCGGAGTGAAGACGGAAGAGAGTATGGAGGTGGACTCCGGCACTGGGCCTGCCGAGCCGTCGAGCGGTTCAGCGGCCGCGCGGGGGACGCGCCCGGTGCTGGCAGCCATGCGAGCACGCAGGCTGCCGGCGGCGGGAAGCAAGGGCGCGGCAGCGCCCGAAACCGACGTTTGAAGGGCCCCACGGCGACGGCAGTGCGCAAGGCATGCCTGGGCATCGCCTCGGCATGGTTGCTTGGGGTAGCCACCCTCGGGACCTGGCTCGAGGAAACTGGCGGCGGGCAGTGGGCCCGTCACCGTTGGGGTACGGACCGCGTGGACGTGGTCGAGTTCTTCGGAGGCGGCAGTGACGTCAGTCGCATCGGATCCAAGAATGGTTGGTGGTGTCTCCGTCCTTGGGACGCGAAATGCGGAGCCGACCTCGCACAGGAGTCCGAGCAGGCGGAGGCCTTGGGAATGTTGAGCGATGTGCGACCGAGGTTGGCTGTGGTGGAGCTCCCTGGCTCCTCAGTCGGCGGCGCCCAACGCGGTACTCACCAGAGCAATGCCGATCAGCAGCGACAACGAGCCGAGCGACGACGGCAGCGGTCGCTGATGGAGTTTACCCGGAAGGTGTTCGAGGTGCAGGCGGAAAATGGCGGTTGCGCCCTGGTGAGGAATGAGTCAGCCATCCACGCGGTGGAGGCCCTCCCTTCGGTTGAGGTAGTCAAGGGCGGCCTGTGTGTGAGAGTCACGGGTCAGCCAGCGTGGTGGGCAACGAACTGCCCTGAGATCGCAGCGGTGCTGCGGCGAGAGTGTTCCGTGGTGCACGAGCGTCGCTCGGGGGTCAACGACAAGGCCACATCAAGCACTGGGCGACACTCTTTAGCGCTCGGTGTGCTTCGAGGGCTCAAGCGCCATCTGACGCGCGTGGAGCCTGAGAGGATCGGGTGGCGCGGACGGCTCCCGGGAACGCGGCCTTCAGGTCAGGGTCGCAGCGTGCACGAGGGGCGCGCGACGAAACTCGAACCAGGACCAGCATCTTACCCCACAGGGCTCGGAGAGACCGACAGCGGGAATGCGATCCCTCAGGGGATTACGTTTAAGTTTCCAGACACTCCGATGGGCAAGTCGCTGGCCCAGCGGATGACGCCGGAGCTACGTCGGAACCTGCGTCGACTCCACCTCAACACGGGGCACGCGAGCCCCGAAGATTTGGCTAGGTTAGTCGCCAAGGCCGGCGGCTCCGAGGTGGCGGTCGCGGCGGTCGCGGGAGCCAAAGCACTCCGGTGCTCCAGCTGTGCGGAACGCCCGCGAGCGAGGCCCCCGCGGCCCGCGCGACTTCGAGAGGACGACTTGTCCTTCAACGAGGTCGTGCAAGCAGACCTGTTCAAGATTCCCGACCAGTGCGGAACAGGTTGGTGGTTCCTGTTGGTGCAGGACGTGGCGACGGGGTACTGCACGATCGGGCTGATCAATGCGCACAGCAGCGAAGAACTGTGGGGGCAGTACGAGCGTTTGTGGCTCTGCTGGGCGGGGCCACCAGATCAGTTCGTGACAGACAACGAGCGGGGGCTCGTCAGTGGAAGCTTCGTGGACGCCCTCTCGAGGAGCGGCACCGCGTACGACCCTACCGCGGCGTACGCGCCCTGGCAGAAAGGCAAGGTCGAGCGGAAGATCCAGGAGGCAAAGAACGTGATGAAGAAAAGCATCCGGCACGGAGCGTATTCTGGGATCGATGAGATGCAAGCTCTCGCGTGGGAAACTGCGTCAGCCCTCAACCATTTCCCTGGGCAGTGCGGCTACAGCCCATCACTGCTTCTCTTCGGGCAGAAGATGAAGCTTGTCGGCGAGTGCTGGCACGAGGGCAAAGCGGTGAGCTATCACCCATGTGTGGCCGAAGAGGGCGATCCACTGGCACGGCGACTCAAGATACGTGAGCACTGTCAGCAGTCGCTCATCAAGACGCGCAGTCAAGAGCTCGTGCGGAGGGCCGTGGCCGCGAGGAGTCGCGGCACTCCGGCGGAGTGGAAGGAAGGCGAACGCGTGTTCTTTTTCCGGCCTTACCGCACGGAGCGTGGACGCCGGGTCAACAAGCCGGAGTGGTGCGGACCTGCTCTGGTGTTCGGGAGGCGCAACGACAACGTTTGGGTTCAGTACGGCGGCAAACCGTTTCTGGTTGCGCCAGAACACTTGAGGCCTCTGAGCCCAGAGGAGCAACACCTGGCGGAGGATGCCGACCTCGCCCGGTCTCTGGACGAGATTCGACAGGCTATGAGCCGCGAAGAGTTTGAAGACCTCACTGGCCTGAATGCCGGACCGGATGAATTAGCGGCCGCGGACGGACTCGTTCAGGGGGAAGCCTCCGAGCAGGAGCGGGAAGGCCCTGGGGACGGGGGAGTGGTCGAGGTAGACCCTCCTGCGCCCGGGGGCACCCCCAGGGAGGAGGCCCGAGACGAGGCCCAAGGCAGCGGACTGCCTCGGGGCGTGCCGCGCGAACTGGAACGCTTCATCACCATGCCAGGCTGGCATGTGAGTGATCGGGGCTGCCCGGTGAGGAGCCTCGGTGAGGCCTGGGCCAGAGTTACGCTGGACGCGCGATTCCCGCTCGAGAAATGGCCGCTCAGGACGACTTACGAGAAACACGGCGGCGAGTGGCGCTGCACAGAGCATCGGGTTCGGTGGGCCCAGCTGACGAACCCGAGGGAGCTATTGCGGCCGGCAGCAGATCGCATGCTCGTGGTGTTCGAAGAAGAGAAAAAGCGCCAGCGAGAGCCGACGCTCGCGACAGTCGAAGGACCCGCCGCGGTGCGGCGGACAGGCGAGGCCCCGAGTGGGGCCAGTTACCAGGCTCACCAGGTGATGACGGCGTATCACCGCGGGACGGGGTCCGCACTGCTGGACCGAAAGACTCAAGATCGCGAGCTTAAGTGGGACGAAATAGCGCCTAAGGATCATGAGGCGTTCCAGGCCGCTGTGGAGAAGGAGTGGGATTCCTGGCTCCGCTACAAGTGCGTGTCGGTGCTGGAGCCAGAGGCCTCACAGGAAGTGTTGCGGACAGTGGACCGGAGTCGGATCCTCGGGAGCGACATGAAGCTCAAAGACAAAAATGCCGCCCTAAGGACGCCCGAAAATGATCTGCCGCTCAAGGCTAAAGCACGGTTGTGCGTGCAGGGCCAGCACGATCCCGACGCGAAGCTCGGAACAGTCAAGACGGACGCTCCCACGGTGCAGCGATCTGGGTTCCACGCCTTCCTGCAGCTATCGGCGAACTTGGGGTGGCTATCTCAGTTGGCCATCGGTGACGTTTCCAGTGCGTTCCTGCAAGGGGAACCGCGCCAAGGGCAGGAACCGTTGTACATGCGCCAGCCCCGGGGCGGATTGCCGGGGTTGGAACCCGGACAGCTGCTGAAGATAGAAAAGGGCATATACGGGTTGCCCGACGCGCCGCGAGCGTGGTTCAATACGTTCCGCAAGGCCATGGTAGAGGAAATGGGGTGGAAACAATTGCAGCTCGACGTAGCTTTCTTCTGTTACTATAGCGGCGATCGTCTCGCAGGTATGCTCATTGTGCACGTGGACGATTGCATGTTAGCCCACGACGGCAGCGCCGAGATGCGTGCCAAGGAGGCGAGGCTGCGCGAACGTTTTCCTTTCGGGTCTTGGACGGTGGTCGCGCAGCAGGCCGAGGGAGATGTGTACACCGGTCGTCGGATCAGAGTGGACGGGTCATGCGTCGAAGTGGGAATGCCAGAGTTTGTCGAAGGGAGACTTGAGGAGGTGAAGGTCGACCGTCAGGCAAAAGGTGAGGACCCAGTGAGCCCCCTCGCGAAGGCTGAGTTTCAGTCAGCGACGGGGTCGCTCCACTGGCTGGCAAGCCAGTACCGTCTCGACAAAGCCTACGAGACAAACCGGTTTCAGAAATTGCAAAAGGCGCCCACCTGGTCCGACGCGAGAGAACTCAACAAGTGTATTCGAGACGTGAAAGCCAGCGGAGGCGCTCGGCTTCGGATCGCTCCCATTAAAGGGAGGATGGGCGTTGGCTGTTGGCACGACTCGTCCCTGTATGGGAATGTGAGCGAGCTCATTGAGGGAGACGAGGACCTCAAACGGTTCGATCGCCATAAGGTGAGGTCCCAAGCCGGCGTGGTGGTGGCTGCCATCGACCTCGACTGCTTGGAGCAGGACGAGCTGCCGATATCAATCCTGGACTGGCGAAGCCGAGCCAGTCATCGGGTGGTGACGTCGACGTTCTCGGCGGAGACGGCGGCGTGCCTAGAGGGCCACGGGATGGCCTACTACATGCGGGCGTTGCTGTGTGAGGCAACCTACGGTTGGAGCGGTACTCCTGTCGTGGAGTACGGTGAGGATGAAATGCCTCTCACGCTATTCACCAACTGTCGTAGTCTGTACGACCACGTGAAGGTCGAAGGGAACATCCCCGACGATCGACACGATGCTGTGTGGCTCGCTGCGCTAAAATCTCTGGTCTCGTGCGGGCCACAACGGGACGAAGAAAAGGCGGGGCTCAGGTGGCTCCCGAGCAGGTGGATGATTTCGGACGGGCTCACAAAAGGGGGATTGAGCGAACGGGTCCGGGAGTTCATGGAACAAAACCGTACGAGGGTCCATGAGGAAAGTGCCCAGGCAATCCGGAGGAGTCAGACAGTTAAACGGCCCCCGGGGGAAACCTCAGGTCAAAATCGGCGTCCGCCAGTCGGCCTTGCTGGCCCGGGTCCAGGGCGATTGCGTAAATTTGTCCACACGGAGAAAATAAATCGCACCCTGTTTGTTGATGCTGGTCTGCGTGCTGGCACGAGTGCGGGCACTCAACTTGGGATTTCAACGTCTTTCGTCTCCGTTGCTAGCGCCGCCGTTTGTGCTCAAGCGGATAGTGCATTGCCGGCGCGCGGCGCGGCCGGAGGCCGTGCGGACGCGATGGATCGCGGCGCGAGTGGTGCCGGCTCCGACGCGGGGCATCGCAGCGGCCGCCGAGGCAAAGAGGCCCCGCGGCGCGGGGAGGAGCCGACGGCTCAGACCACGCGGAGCCGCAGCCGCGGTAAAGGAGAAGAACCCCCGCGGCGCGGGGAAGAGCGGCGGCGCTCGCCGGCGGAGCCAGCGGAGCCGGCGGAGCCAGCGAGGGTCGAGCGAAGGGCGACGCCCCCGAAACGCACGGGGTGCGGAGACGGTGGCGGCCCAGTGTGCTTCACCCGGCGCCACCTGGGGGGTGACGGGGAGAGTATCGAATCCTACCCGTCGGAGCACGCGGCGCTGAAGACGGCTGACCATTTGATGGTCTTCACGCAGCTGGAGGTGGACCAGCTGCCGAACTCGGAGTGGAGCCTATGGGTGTCTAACTTTCTCAGGGTGGCGTACCCTGGGGCACTGGTGCCCGGCAAGGACAGCGCCGAGGAGTTAGCGTACCGCTGGAACAACGTGGTGCACCAGGACGGCTTGAAGTACAAGCGCTGGACACTGGTGATGGACCTGCTCAAGACTTACCCGCTGGCAGCGACGTACTGGCAGGCGGCGGCGCAGCGGAGACTGATGGTCAGCATCCCGCCGCCAGCTGCAAGCGCACGGGATGCAAGCGCCAGAGACTCAGACTCGGATTCGGAGTACAGTTCGGACGAAAAGCGTGCCGCGCCAGAGGTCGGCGCGAAGGCACGGGCCGAGGTTGAGCACGACGAAAGGTCCTGCTCGGCGCGGCGCGCCAGGGCGGAGGAAGACTCGGAGGGCGACGACGGGTCGTCAGGCCGACGCTCTCGCCGACCGCCTCGCGCCCGGAGCCCGTCGCCGGAGGCGCACGTCGAGGAGCACAAGGGCGGCAAAGGCTCGAAGGGTGACAAGGGTAAGAAAGGCAAGGGCTCGAAGGGCTCGAAGGGCGAGAAGGGCAAGGGCACCAAGGGCGGCAAGTCTAAGAAGGGGCCTCTGCCGGGGTCGATTCCCAGCGAAGTTCTCAACCCGAACATCTGCCGGCTCTGCTTCAAGGAGGGGCACTGGGGCAACCAGTGCCCGGTGTACTACCAGGACGGGACGCCGAAGGAGGGACCGGCGCCCTGGGGGAAGCCGGCCGAAGCGCCAGACACGACGGCTCCGAAGTGAGGGCGGCTCACCAAACCATGGCGGTGCCATGCGAGTCCGGGCCGTTTTGGTCCCCAGGAGCCCGGCCTCCGAGTAGCGGCGGTGCCGCTGCGCGAGCGGCGCTCGCAGAGACACAGCCGTAAGTGTTGTGCGTCGCGGCCATTTTGGCCCACAGTGAGCCCGGTCGACGGTGTCGACCGGGCGGAGTACCCGCAGGACCCAGGAGGGAGCTGGAGAGGTAGCAGTGTTGAAGTTGACTCCTGCTATGCTCTCCCGCAGCCGTTTCGGCCCTGGCGGCCCCGACGAGAGGTCGGAGGGGCTGTTTAGGGCAACATACCGGGCGCTGCTTGCCCACCTGCGCGTGAGGAAACACATATCTTCACATCGACAACCATCATCATCAACATCATCAGCAGCATCAGTAACACCATCATTATCAACATAATCGCCAACATCATCATCACCATCATCAGCATCGTCATCATCACCATCACCATCACCATCACCATCATCATCATCCTCATCATCCTCAACATCCTCATCCTCATCCTCATCATCGTCATCATCACCACAATCATCATCACCATCATCCATCATCATTTCCATCATCACCATCATCACCATCATCATCATCATCATCATCATCATCATCATCATCAGCCGTTTCATCCTCGTCCTCCTCCTCCTCCCATTCCTCCTCTTGCTCCCCCTCCTCATACCCCTCCTCTTCCTGCCCCTCCTCATGACTTAAGCATCTCCCTAATATCCGCCTCCATGCGTTCCCGCCATCATCACCAACAGCATAGCCATTATCCTCCTCCTCGTCATCAGATCGTCACCCCGTCATGTACCCCCCTCCTTCGCATCCTAGTCATCAATGCCCATGTCCTCCCCGCCTTCACCTGCTTGCCCTCGTCAACAATCCCATCCTCATCGTACTGTTCCTCCTCCTAACCTTCCTACCACTTCTTCTCGTAAACCCTGCTCCAGGTATCATGCCTTCTCCTCCTCAACCTTCCACTACCCATCCTCCTGCCCCTCTTCCTACGTTTGCGCCTCAGCCCAGACCCAACCTGATCCTGCGCCGCCTCCTCCTTCGCGTCATCCTCCTCCCCTCGGTCGTCGCCGTCCCGTCGCGTCTCCGTCGGTCGTAGATGCCGACCGTGCCCATGCAGTGGATGTCCGCAAGCGCCGCTCTTCGACCACGAGCGGCCGCGCCGATCAGCGCTGTCGAGGTGTGCCCAGGACTCGGCGAGTTAGCTGAATGTTGTATGCGCAACATGCAGCCCCCCCCTCGTCGAGTGAGAAAGAAGAGCTCTCTCCATCCTTCCCTCTTGCCGCTTCCAGCCTCCTCCCCCTCCTCCTTCTCCTCTGACTTCCTCCCCCTGCTCTTCCTCCTCCTCCTCCACCTCCTCCTCCTCCTCCTTTTCCTCCTCCTCCTCTTGCCTCCTCCCCTTACCTCCTCCTCCGTCCTCCCTCCATCCACCTTCGGCGGGAGCTCCTGCGTTCGCCGCCAGAGCACATGGAGGCGCTGCTCGGGCTGCCGCACCGCCCACCCAGGCGGCCCGTGCCGGCGGCGCTTGGGGACCCCGCGGCCGCTTCCGCCGCCGCCATCGAGGCTTACGTCCTGGATGAAGTAAAAGATCCGGCCAGGGAGAGGGAGAGCGCCAGACATCCTGGAGGCTCCTACTACTACTACTGCTACTACTACTACTACTACTACTACTACTACTACTACTACTACTACTACTACTACTACTACTACTACTACTACTACTACTACTACTACTACTACTACTACTACTACTACTACTACTACTACTACTACTACTACTACTACTACTACTACTACTACTACTACTACTACTACTACTACCACTACCACTACCATACTACTACCACTACCTACCACTACCACTACCACTACCACTACCACTACCACTACACTACTATACTACTACTACTACTACTACTACTACTACTACTACTACTACTACTACTACTACTACCACTACCACTACCACTACCACTAGCACTAGCACTACCACTACCACTACCACTACCACTACCACTACTACCTCTACTACTTCTACTACTTCTACTACTTCTACTACTTCTACTACTACTACTACTACTACTACTACTACTACTACTACTACGACTACTACGGCTACTACGACTACTACGACGACTACTACTACTACTACTACGACTACTACAACTACTACGACTATTACTACTACTACTACTACTACTACTACTACTACTACTACTACTACTACT
>CAUYUJ010020148.1:362500-472500 GCA_963575745.1 Prorocentrum cordatum
GCCGCAGCAGCGGTTTCGGCGGCGGCGGCGTCCGCCGCAGCGCGGCACCTGCCGCGCGGAAGGTGCGGAAGGTGGAGGGCGAGGGAGGATGAGCATCTGTTTGTAAAGGCGCCTCACTCCGCGCTTCGCGCTGCGCGAAGCGCGAACAATTTCGCGCTCTCGCGCCGCCACCCCAAGGCAGAAGAGGCGGACGAGGACGAATCGGAACCGAAGCGCGAAGCGCGAACAGCTTCGCGCCCTCGAAAGCGCCCTTGTGTCCGCCTTCGGGGATCTTCTGCCCCGGGCCAATCCAGACCCGGGTCAGCAGGAAACCAAAAACTGCAATGCAGGAGCAAAGAAAAACTGCAACGCTGAACTTCGCAAACCCGGGCCAGCCAATATGCGCGGCCGCCTCACGGCCACGAGCGGCTCGCTAACCCGGGTCAGCCAGAGGGGGTCTTCGCAGGATCCTGCAGGATCCGGTGCCCTGGCTGACCCCCGTCTGCATTGACCCCCGTCTCGAGGCTTCCGAAGCCTTCCGCCCGCCTTCTGCCAGCTTCCGCGTGCGGAGGCGGGCCTCGCTTCACTTCCGCCAGCTCCCGCCGGCCTTCCGCGCCAGGGAAGAGATGGCGACGCCTTCGAGCCTCGAAGGCGAGGCTCGTTCTGGAACGCCTCATGCGATGTGGCGCGTGGTCCTGTAAATGTAAGCCTTATAGCGCGTCGTGATGATTGATGGGATCTGCTGCTGAGAACAGGGCGTGTCCCAGGTTTGACCAGAAGTTCTCCCTGTGAGGCCTGGTCTGCGGCTGGTTGGCAGAGGCTACGAAGTGCTGGTCCATATCGTTCCCAACCTCTTCTTCGGACTCGGATACGTCGATGGGGTTGTGCGCAGGAATTGGTTCGACAGTGCCAGCAGATTTCGATCGATTATCAGCTCATCCCCAGCCTGCTTGGTGGTCAGCGCACGTGCTCTGAAAGAACACGTGGGGACGGCCAACATGGGGAGAAATGGCCCATGGCTCGTGGCAAGCCATCTCCGCTGCGGCCCGCCGTGTGCCCTCCCCTTCCGCACATTGCTCATCGATCAATGCGTGTTTGGTCAAATCGACAGAGCCCCCCCCCGCGACTTGCTTGAATTAGTCGGCCAGACAGACTCGACAGCGACATCACTGGGAAGGGGAAGGAGGGCTGGCACCACCACCCCACAAAAAAAAAAAAAAAACCCTCCTTGGCATCGGCCTGGGGACAGGTGAGTTGAGTGCGGCTCCTCAGAAAAAAATGTACCCTGGACTCGTGTGCAGCCATGACATGTTTTGTCTAACCACTCCTTTAGGGCGTAAGTAGTTTAGGCCATTTCCTTTCTATCTTCCCTCTTCACCTTCGGGGAATGATTAACGACTGCTCCAGAATAGTTTGGCCCCTTCCCCAACCCAGCCGGCAACAAACGCGGGCCAATGCGAACGACCCTTCCCTCATCCCTCGGCAAAAAAAAACATTACCCTGGCGACAGACCCAACCATGTGCGAGTACCGCAATTGTGAATATCATCTTCGCCCGCGCTCCTCATGGGGCCACGAACCGTGCGAGGGGCGCGCCGACATCTGTGGTGTGCACAACGCGATCAAAAGATGACGGGTCTGAGTGCGAGAGACTGAGGGCGGGTTAATCGGTGCGCGCGAGCGAATCTGATTGTGGATGAGTCTGCGCGCGCGTGTCTACGTGTATTAATGTCGACGCCCATGTCGGCACGCCCCTCGCGAGTATCGCGGTCGCTTCCTTCCCGTTCTTTTTCTGCCTCTTTGCGTGCGCGCCAATGTGCAAAGCTGCGGGCGCGGCGCCGCGCGGAGCCCCCGCGACGCGCGCCGGTCGCCCCGAAGGGGTCCCCCAGCGACTCGCGCGGGTCGTCCGCCGCGAGGAGCAGAGAGAGCTTGCTGGCTGATAGCGGGCAAGCCCTAGGCTCTGGCCGCTGGCAGAGCGACGGCGGGGGCGAGCGAGGCGCCAGGCGCACCGCTGCGTGGAGTTCCCGCAACGCGCGCCGGTCGCCCCGAGAGGGCCCCAGCGACGCGCGCGGATCGCCCGCGGCGCGAGGCCAAACAGTCAGACCGCCGAGAGACGGCGAGGCTCGGGCGGGCCGCTCCTCAGATCAAGCCTCGCGGATAAACTCGGTGAAGCCCAGCTCCCTGGCGAGGGCCGTCGCCTCCCTTCCGCGCCGCCTCGTGCGCGCAGGCAGTAAGCTGCCCCAGCTGCTTCCGCGCGCCCTCCGGCGGCCCTGCCGGGGAGAACTCGACGCGCGGCGCCCGCGTGAGCCGGGGGCCCTCGTGGCGCGTGGCGAGAGCTCCAGCCGCCTGTCGTCGCCCTCCTTCTTGCCGTTCCTGATCTCGCGGCGGCCACAGTGCATGCATGATCGCGCCTGGGCGGCGTCGGCCGGGGGGGCAGCGCGTCGGACAGCCGACGGCGCAGGGCGAGAGAGAGTCCACAGGGCCGAGAGAAGGTCTGGCTGCGGACCGCTCGGGCCCAGAAGCTTCGGCCGTAGACTGCCCATGGGCGCCGCTCCCTCGCCCCGTCGCCTTCGCGCGTGGCGCGTCGCCTCTGGCGCGCCGCCGCGGCGATGGCCCTGCCGCGCGAAAGCGGGAAGCCCTTTCGGGCGACCTTGGATGCGCGGAGCGTGAAAGGCTCCGACGCGCGAGGCTCGACGAGCACCAGCGGGCCCGTGAGGTCCCCCGTGAGGCTCTCGCCGCGGCGCTTGAGGTCGCGCGCGAAGGGTGCGCTGCGCTCGCGCGCATCTCCATGTTCGCCCATAACCCCAGCGGCAAGTGCTTCAGATGGATCCTCTTCTTCCAGTCTCTCTCGACCTTCTCGACGTCGCCCTGATCTCGGGGGTCCACGACGATGCGCGCGATCTGCCCCTCGGCATCCCTGACGAAGCCGCTCTGGAGGTCCAGCGCTCCCAGAAGCCGGATCCGCATGCCCGCGTGCGCAGGGGGCAGTCCGTGCATGCCACCGGTGTTCTTCGGGTTGGCACAGTTCATCATCTTGGCGGCGTCCTTCCTGCTCATCGTCGGAGCAGACCTGTCGGCGGCCTGCGCGAGGAATAGGGGCTTCTTCGGGGCGTCCGCGCCCCGCTGGGCATGCGCGTTCATCCAGCGCGCCACGGTGTCCCAGTAGGACCCAAACATGTGGCCGTTCTGGAACCTTTCCTCCCGGAGCCGGCGATCGTCGGGCTTCAGCTGCGCGGCGTTCCGCGCGGCCCGAATGGCCGGGGAAGCCTCCTTCTGGGGGGGGGCCGTGACTCTGCATTTCGCGTGCGCCAATTGCTGCGCCCCGCCGTTGACGATCCTAGAGTGGAGTGACAAGGTCGGCCATTCGAGGCTCGTGCTCTCGCTGTGCTTCACCGCGTCATCCTCCTGCTTTATGGAATTCTCGACCACGGCGCGCTGCGTCGCGGCATTCCCGAGCGCGGCCCCCCCGAGCGGCCGGGGAGAAAGCCCAGCGCAGAGAAACGCATCACAAGGAAGTCCTATCATCCTGCACGCTCTCCCCCAATTCATATCGCATCATATCGCGCTGCGCCGTCTTCCAGCGCTCTGCCGTGCTCGGGCAGTCCGCGCACGCCACCTGCGTTTCGGGGGTCATCGGGGCGACGTTAGCCCCATCGAGCAACCGCGGCACGTGGGAACGATCTGTGAATGACGCATAATCCCCTTATGCCCCTGAAGATATCGGGCAATACCCCTTCCCACTTGAGACGCGGGAGCAGACGCGCATCATTGTCCGCTCAACATGCCCTGCGCATTTGGCGCCCCGGGCCTTCGCATCTATAACGCAAGCAACCCTCCATGTCGTAGTACTCATGGCTCCTCCAGGCGGGCGTTTTAGAACACCTCCACCGTCGGGGGCTCATCCTGGATTCGCGCCCCGCCCCCCTCCAAGACAGCTCCAAACCATTCCGCCTTCGAATCGGGTCCCGCTCAATTTTCGCGCATTGCAACGCGGGCTGCGGACAGCCGCCAGCCTGTCATGTAGACTGTGGCTGTCACTTTTAAACTGATGCTGCCGCCGCATCACTGTTTATTTTTCGCCCTCATTCATTCCCGCATCCACCATCTTGCCCAACCACCCTCACGTCCTCCATTTCTGCCCCCCCCCCCCGTTCGCAGCCCGTCGTCGTTGGCCCCCCCGCCCCCCCGGCTGCCGTGCTTATTCTAATTGAAACGTTGGCGGCGTGACCATCGGTCTTAACCTGCCCCTCGCAACCTCGCCCCCCCCCTCCCAAGTCCGCTTGGAAAGCGAAGAAAACGGTTGAAACTATCCTGGCGCGATCGCCGCGCCGCGGAGAAACGTTGCACGTGGGGAGTATTGGGCGATGGGGGGCAGCAGCAGTTCGGCGAAGTGAAATCCGTCTGGCGCGAAGGCTGCGGGCGCCCTCCGCGCTGACCTCGCGCGGCGGGAAGTGCGAGCAGGGGCGGGGGGCCACCCTCCCCCCTTGCGCGCTCTGTGGGGGCCCCAGATGTAAAACAGGGGCGGGGCACGTTAATCAAAGCGTGGGCCAGCAACACTCCGTCTGCGCAACCGCGTGCGGAGAGGCGCCAGCTGCGCGCGCGCCCTGGCATGTGGCGCGAGTGATGCGGCACTCAGTCGCGGCGCCGCCTGGGCGCGACCCCCGCGGCGGCCCGCCGCGGGGGCGACGAAAACGGGGCCGACAATTAACGAAGCCCAGAAGAAGGAAAAACGTTAATCAGCACTGGCGCGGCCCGCGCCGGGCAGCAAGGAGGGCCTGAAAACTGCGTCCCAAGGGGGGCGGCAGGCCAGATGGCCTGCAGAAAGTCACCCCGAACCGCTTGTGCACGGTGGAACCTGTCAAGCAGCGGAGCCGACTGTTCGTGGATGCGCTGAAGGGATTGGGCGAGGTGGTTGGCTCGCTGGTGCAGCGCGTTGGTGCTGGCGATGAGGCCAGATTGGGGGTCGCCGTCATGTTGCCGTGTAGCCGCGAAGTGCAGCGTGAGGGTTTGCCTGCAGCCGGGCCGCTGGGTGCGCGACGATCCGCGCCCTGTGCCAGTGGTGGCGCTTGGCCTTTCGCCGTCCTGCGCGCCCTGGTGGGAGGAGGGGCCGCGCGCTGGTGGCGGGGGCTTGTGGCGGTGGTTTGGGCAGGGTGTCGAAAGCCACCTGTTCCTGCCCGTGGAAAGGGCGCGGTTGGCACGCATCTTGCGGGCGCGCGCGGTCACTGCGTTCGTCGCCGCCGTCGCCGTCTTTCGCAGAAGCGCCGACCCCGATCAGGGCGAGATCGCCTCCGTCAAGGTAGTCGAGATTGCCGGGCCATAGACGATCGAAGTGGTCGAGGGCCGTCTGGGTGGTCGGGGCCACCTGATGAACCTGTTCCTGTCTGGGTCTGTTGCAAGGGGGTTGGGTGCCATCTCGCTCAGTTCAGCCGGAGTATTCCGCTCTTCCGTCAGGCAAGGGGAGTGCCTGGCGACGTCGGCCATAGATGGCGGTGGCCGCGCGGTGGAGGACAGCGGCGAACTTATGTCGCCATTTGGCGGCGTCGATGAAGTTCTGTGGAAGGGCGTGCAACCGCGCCTGCAGCGGCGGGCTCGTCGGCACGGCGGTTGAAGGCTCCGGCGAGCGGCGCGGTGCACCCTGCATTGATGCCGCGTTCGCCCGCGTGGCTTTTTTTAAACGCGTCGGGTTTGGCCTGTCGGAGCCGGCGGATTTTACGCCAGAGGTCGGCCTGAGCGCCCGGGCGCGGCGGTGGTTCACCAGAGAAGACGCCCTCGAATCCGTCGACCGCCGCTCGGCTGCAATTGCGAGCCGGCCGTGCAGCCGTGGCGCTGAGATTAAGCGTGGCCAGCTCCCCAGCTCGCTGCGCGGACTGGGCCAGCCCGCGCGCCCGCGCAGAGAAGTCGAGCCGGCGGTGAGGCCGTAATATCCTCTTCTGCCAGCCCTACCAAGACGCGGGTGTGCTTGGTGAGGGCGAGCTCCGTCGGTGGCAGCGTTGGCCCATCGGAGGGGGGCGAATTGCCGAGCTGCACATTTGGCCTTGCAACATGTGCAGAGAAGCCGCGTGTTAACGAAGTAGACAGGACCCTGTTTGACAGCGGCGACGGCCCTCAGGCCACGTCTGGTGATTGGGATGCGTCGGAGGAAGGACCTTCTCTGAGAAGCATGGGTCATGGGCGTGGACAGCCCTGCTGGGAGGTGTTTCCAGGGCAGGGGGGTGCTCCAATCATCATGCATCATGCCGGAAGCTTGTCAGCGCCACTCGAGTGGGCAATGATTTGCCACGCCCTACCCAAGGGGCCTCCTCTTTGGAACGATTGCGCGTGGTCGCGCTGCCCTTTGGCTATGGTGTCCAGGCTGGTGTCTCTCCGCACTTGCTTTCTGAGACAAAATAAAACATCTCTTTCCATGAAAACACCCAGTTCGATGGCGCGCACAATAGGCCCACTCTGACATCCAAGATCTTCCCGTGGGCCTGATGGCCGTGAACGCGGTGTTGTTGCAAAGGTTTCTGGCCTTCTGGCTGGGCACTTGAATGTCGGTGCCGACGGTGCACATGCTGGCCACGAGGGACCTGGCAGACCGTGCTCTCGTGCCTTCGTGGAAACGTCCAATACGGGGCATTCTGGTAACGGCCCGTCGGATCCCGGCGTCAATGGTGACCTCGAGGCTCAGTATGGTGTCGTCAACAACACGCGCGATGTTGATGTAGTTTGCTACAAGCTTCACGTGGAGGTGGGTGTGCTCGCCCGCTGAGCTGAAGGGAACCACCTGGTGGTGGAGTTGTCCGCCAAAGGCCCATCATGCCAGGGTGGATCTTTTGGCCGGACAACATGTCGAAAAGGGCGGTCTCGTCGAGTGACGTTTGAAACTCCCTGGCCGCGGGGGCTGTAGAATTGCTATCGTCGGCTAATCCTGATTTTGGCATACCCCGCATGAATCCTTCGCCTGGCGGCATCCTGAACTTCGCAAGCCCCACCTCGGCATGTCCCTCACACGTTTCGTAGCCCCGCAAGAAGCTCAATCGAAGGCCCCGCTGGAAGGGTTCGCATGGCGGCGCAGATTCGTGGCCCCAAATGGAATTCCACCGAAGGCTCCACTGGCAGAGCTCGCATGGCGGCGCCGCGCCCATATCGACACACCCTTTAAACGTTTCGTGGCCCGACAGGGAGCTTCACCGAAACCCCCAATGGCAAGGTTCGCATGGCGGCGCCGCCCCAAATCGAACCACACAACAAATTCCACGCCCAAGTGGCAACGCCCCCATGGCGGCACCGCCCACTGTTGGTGCATCCATCACACGTTTCGTGGCCTTGTAGGGCGCCCCATCGAATGTTTCAATGCCGTCGCCCGCATGGCGGCACCGCGCCATTCTCGGCACACCTCGCACATGCTCTTCGGCCCCATAAAAAAAACCTCCCTTCCTTCGTCTCCCTCGCCTTGCGGTAATCACGCCAGCATGTGGCTTGGTTCTTAGCCCAAATGCATGTTCCTTTTCCGGGAGGAGCGGAAATGGGGAGCACGCGACCACTGAATCTCACTACGGCGGCGTGACCGGCACAATTACGTGAGACAGAAAATCGCCAGGCAATCTCGGATCGCTATACGAGCCGACCTGCCAGAGGCAAACTCACGCGATAAGCAGCAGCTTGGATAGGGAAACGAATACATGTTCTATTCGTCAACGTCGTCCCCATCCCGATGGACATGGGAACCAATCGGTCAGGCGTGCTCCTCCCAGAGCAGGCTCCCACGTATGATCCCTCCCGGGATCAAAGATATAAGCCCGGCGCGACCCCAAGAAGGGGGCGTTTCTCCCTCTATCTCCTTCTCTCTCTATGTTTTGTTTGTTATCCCTCTCTCTCTCTTTCTCTTTTTTTTTTTTTTTTTTTTCTCTCTCTCTCTCTCTCTCTCTCTCCTTTTTTTGTTTTTGTTTTTTTGTTCGGTCCTATCTCTCCTCTTGCTCTGTCTCTCGCCGAAACCAATGCGAAAAGGGGACTTGCAACGTACATTGTTTGGCATTGCGTGGCATTGCTGGGATTCGTTGTTTGGAAATGTTTGGCGTTGTTTGGATTCGTTGCTTGGCGTTGGTTGGCGTTTGCTTGGTTTGCCCCAGGCCGAAGAGCCTCGAGGAACCTGGCGAAAGTCAAAACGAAGCCGAGGGCCGCTTCTGACGATGGGCGCACCCACCAGTACTACCACGAAGCAGACCCTCTATAATTGGGAAAACGATCGCTTCGCTGGTGGTAGAGGCAAACATTGTCTGCCACGCGAGCAGAGGTTCGCCGGGGGCACAAATTGCGACAGCGGTGCAACGATAATCCAGTGGTGAACCCACTTTTTCAGGGTCTCGATCAAACGCTGAGATTTCGCAGAAGCACACAGCAAGGTAACTTTCTGTGGCGCAGCAGAGGCGACGGGACTCAAACCCGGGCTCACGCAGGGCACCTCCTCCCACTTCTGCTTGCTGCACCTCCGCATCACGGCTATCCACCAACCCCCCCTGTAGGCTGCCCGGTGACTTCCCGCATCGACCGGACTTCGTCCCACCACGGCTGAATTGTGGGAGGCTCGCCCGTGACCTACAGGATCCGATGGGTAAGTCCGCGGAAATTTGCGTGATGAGCGGCGCATGCTCGTAATGTCTCGCCTGCGCCGATGCGGCGGCCCACCGGCGGAAAGATCAGCCGCGAGTAAGCACCCGCCCGCGATTCCGTATCTCCCAGATCCTTCCGCTTCCTCCGTTTACTTCTCCCCTTCGTCCTCTCGCGCGCGCCCCCGAATCCTCCTCCAGCTGTCCCTCCCCCTCGTCGAAAACGCCCTCCTCTCCCCCAGGCCCCTCTTACTCCTAAACATTATTCCTCCGTTTGCCCCCCCCCCCCCTTCGCTCCTGGATCTCCACCTTCTCCTCATCCAAGCGGCACGAGCATCTGGTCAGTCTGGTGCTTGTCCAAGAGCTCACTACCACATGAAGCAGCCAGCGCCGTCTGTAACACTTGAATGGACGTCGATGGAAAAAAAAACAGCGACAACGCGCGGTGGCAACTTATAACGGCGAAGAAGAACCCAACAATATGTGGTTGTGAATGCCGCAATTGTGCGTATCCACTTCGGTGGAGCTCCCTCTGGGGCCACGAAACGTGTGAGGGGTGAGCTGAAGTGGGCGCGGGACGCATGTGGACGCATCCACTGGGGCCTTCGTTGGAGCTCCCTGTGGGGCTACGAACCGTGTGAGGGCTGTGCCGACATGGGCGCGTGACGCATGTGGACGCAGCAACTGGAACCTTTGGCGGAACACCCTATGAGACCACGAACCGTGTGAAGGGTGTGCCGAGATGGGCGCGGGACTCATATGGACGCAACCGCTGAGGACCTTCGGTGGACCTCCATATTGGGCAACGAACCGTGTGCGTGGTGTACCGAAATGAGCGCGGGACGCATGTGGGCGCAGCCACTGGGGCCTTCGGTGGAGCTTCCAACGGGGCAACGAACCGTTTGAAGGGTTGCCGACATGGGCGCGGGACGCATGGGGACGCAACCACTAGGGCATTCGGCGGAACTCCCTATGGGGCCACGACCCGTGTGAGGGCTTTGCCGAAAAGGGCGCGGGACGCATGTGGACGCAACAACTGTGGCCTTCGGCGGCGCTCCCTATTGGGCCACGAACCGTGTGAGGGGTGAGCCGACATGGGCGCGGGACACATGTGGACGCAGCAAGTGGAGCCTTTTGTGGAGCTCCTTATGGAACCACGAACCGTCTGAAGGGTGTGCCGACATGGGCGCGGGACGCATGTGGGCGCAGCCATTGGGCCGTCGGCGGAGCTCCCTATGAGGCCACGAAGCGTGTGAAAACTGTGCCGACATGGGCGCGGGACGCATGTGGACTCAACCACTGGGGGCCTTCGGCGGAGCTCTCTAAGAGGCCACGAAACGTATGACGGGTGTGCCGACATGGGCGCGGGACGCATGTGGACGCAACCGCTGGGGACCTTCGGTGGAGCTCCATATTGGGCCACGAACCGTGTGAGTGGTGTACCGAACTGAGCGCGGGACGCATGTGGGCGCAGCCGCGGCCTTCGGTGGAGCTCCCTCTGGGGCCACGAAACGTGTGGGTGGCGTGCCGAAATGGGCGCGGGACGCATGTGGGCGCAGCCACTGGGGCCTTCGGTGGAGCTTCCAGTGGGGCAACGAGCCGTTTGAAGGGTTGCCGACATGGGCGCGAGACGCATGGGGACGCAACCACTAGGGCATTCGGCGGAACTCCCTATGGCGCCACGACCCGTGTGAGGGCTTTGCCGAAAAGGGCGCGGGACGCATGTGGACGCAACAACTGTGGCCTTCGGCGGAGCTCCCTATTGGGCCACGAACCGTGTGAGGGGTGAGCCGACATGGGCGCGGGACACATGTGGACGCAGCAAGTGGAGCCTTTTGTGGAGCTCCTTATGAAACCACGAACCGTCTGAAGGGTGTGCCGACATGGGCGCGGGACGCATGTGGACGCAGCCATTGGGCCTTCGGCGGAGCTCCCTATGAGGCCACGAAACGTGTGAAAGCTGTGCCGACATGGGCGCGGGACGCATGTGGACTCAACCACTGGGGGGCCTTCGGCGGAGCTCTTTATGGGGCCACGAAACGTATGACGGGTGTGCCGACATGGGCGCGGGACGCATGTGGACGCAACCGCTGGGGGCTTGCGGCGGAGCTCCCTATGGGGCCACGAAGCGCGAAAAGACACGCAGAGGGCAGAGGCAGGGACGGAAGGGGAAGGACAACAAAGAGGGAGGAAGAAAGAGTGACGGAGACTCGGGGCGCTGTCTCTTCGAAACGAGGACCCCCCACCACAAATGGTTGGGAAATTTCTGAGGGAGCGCGATCCACCGTCGCTGCCCTGAACGGCTTTTATTATACGACGAGAAGTCTGACACCAAGGCCCTCCGCCCCCTCTCCCCCTTGAGCAAGAAGCCGACAAACGCACGGGAAATGGACGGCCCGCGCTGGGACGCCTTGGCGGCGCCGCTCCTGGCGCGCTCCGCGCGCCAGGGAAGGGGGGTCCAGCGCCCGGGCATCGTCGCTGCATGGGCTGGCGGGGGTGCACGCCGCGCTGGCACTTTCGAGCACAGTCGCACCAACGTGAAGACTGGCAACGCCAGCCGTACATGGCAAAGCTCGAGCTCGCACGCGAGATCAGGGCTGAACCTAAACGGTGTTTTTCGTTTTCGTGGTGTGTTCGTTTTTTCCTCGTTTTGTCTTCGATCCGCCTTTACCGCAAAATGAAATCGAAACGAAAACGGCCCACGAAATCGTTCGAACACCGTTTGGGTCTAGCCCTGATTGCCCTTGCTCTCGGCTCGCGCGAGTGCGGAGTCTCATCGGGTTGAAGGCGGGCTCGAGGGGCGACCCCCTCTGGCCATGCCCATCGAGTCTGGAACCTTTCAGCGCGCCGGGGTCCTGTTTTTTCTGCTGCTTCCCCGCCTGCCCCTTCGGGCGCGCGCCGCTCGGCGTGGAGGGCGGGCGGGGGCCCGCGGGAAGCCCGTCTGGGGCAGGCTCGGCGCGCGGGCGCCGAGCTCGAGATCCGCGCCGCCCACGTGCTCCGCGGGCGCTGCGCCTCCCGCGCGAGCGAGCGGCGGTGGGTTTCAAAGACGCAGCGCCGCAAGCCAGATGTCCAGGGCCCGTGGAGGGGGAGGAGGAAGAGGAGGAGGAGGAGGAGGAGGAGGAGGAGGAGGAGGAGGAGGAGGAGGAGGAGGAGGAGAAGGAGGAGGAGGAGTAGGAGGAGGAGGAGGAGGAGGAGGAGGAGGACGGGGAGGAGGAGGAGGAGCAAACGTAACCGATGAGGTCACGTTCGGGCCGGCTAGCGCGGCGGCAACGGCGGCGCGGGGCGCGCGGCCGTCATAGTCGCCCAGGAGCTGATCGACCGTGTCGAGGCAGCTCTCGTCGCGGAAGCTCGCGCTCAGGCTGTCGAAGTACTCGTCGTCGTTAAAATTCTTCGCTGGCAGCGCCCAGGCGACCTCAGGCGGCAGGTTCCGCGTGTGCTCGTCGTGGAATTCTTCGCACGCGGAGTTGTAAATGTCCTCCAACTTGGCGATGCGCTGGGTGAGGGTCGAGTGGCACATGCGAGCATCCGCTGAAAGCTTCTGAATCTGCTCGAAGATGGTGGCAGAGGGCTTCTTGTGCGTGTGGGCTTTCATCGCGATCACCTTATCAGAGAGAGTCTTCGTCATCTCAGTTCGGAGAGTTGCCATGTCCTTGTTGGTTGATCCGCTGGGTGAGGGTCTCACTGTCCTGGCGCGCTGCCGCGGAGAGCGCATGCGTCTGCTCGGAGACGGTGTCGTAGAGAGTCTCGTGGGTCGTGGCCATCATCACATTCACCTGAGCGGCGAAGGTCTTCAGCGCCTCGGTGTTGAGTGAGACCATGTGCACGAGCGAGTATTCGGACATTTGCTGTGTGGCGAACGGGTTCGGGGCCGAAGGGGCACCGCTGACGAACGTCATCTGCTTCGCCAGCTCCTCTTTGAGCGTTGCCATTTCCCGGGGCCGTGTCTTTGGGCGTGGCGCGCAACTTCTCGACGGTGGCGAAGGACCGCGAAGCCAAGGGCGCCGAGGCTGTGTCGTTTAAGTTCGGGTGCATGATGCCCGTGGTCTTGTTCTCGGGCACCGCGAGGGGTGGAAACTCGCCGTCGTCGAGGTCGGCACACCGCTGCCTCGTGTCAGGCTCTGTGAGCTTCGTCCAGTTCTTGTGCCGCGCGATGTTGCCGTCGCGGTTCACCTGCTTGAGGTGGTAGGAGCGGTCGGGCGAGATGAAGCCGCCGCGGAGCGCTGCGTCACGCAGCTGGGCGCCGGTGCGGCAATGCAGACCCGTTTCTAACTCCAGGTCGCGCTTGGAGGCAACGGCAACGACCAGCATCCGAGACTCGTTCCTGATGGCCGTCGGGACCATGACGTAGCTGACGTCCGCGGGATTCGGGGGTATGTACTTCTTGTCAATGGCGCGCAGACGGCGCTTCATGATCCCCTCCAGAGCGCGTGCACCGCGCGGTCGCCAGCGTCCACTTGGCAAGGTAGAGGGTGGGGACGCCGCACCTGCAGCGAAAGAAGGAGTCCATGTCCTTGATGCTGAAGCCCAGCGCCTGGAAGCCAGACGCACGGACATGAAAATCACCGCGTCTGCGACGAGAAGCAGCAGGAGGGCAATCGGTGCACCCATGGAGTGGTGGCCCCCGCGCGTGCGAAGACGCCGCGCAAAACGCGCGGGGGCGCTGGCCTTGAGCCAAAATGGCTACGGAGGGGGAGGAGGATGAGGAGGAGGAAGAGGAGGAGGAGGAGGAGGGGGAGGAGGATGAGGAGGAGGAGGAGGAGGACCAGTGTAAACCCAAGAGTCATCAACGATGTTGGAAGCAACCCTCCCCCCAAGCTCCCTCTTCATAGGCCCCTTCACAACGGTTATATCCAATGACGGAACCACCTCGTTGGAAGACAACCGATTGAAGATCCTGAAGCGTGCCAAAACATTGTTCTCGGGATTTCAACGCCACTTATCAACCTGATTGCTGCGTATCGACGATCCTGAATCGTGCGAGAACGCCACTTTTGGACTTCAACACCACGAATCAAAACAACTATTGCGCCCGGGTGATCCTGAATCCTTTCAAAACACAATTTCTGGTACGCTGATCATGGGACGCCGTGGAACTCTTTCAAACTTTGAAAACGAATGTGCGCGGCGCTCAAACAAGAACCACAATTTGAAAAGGAACCTTCTTCAATCCGTGAAGCTCTTGAACACTGTGAAAAATAATGAGCGCGGCGCTAAAGCGAAAACTGCATTTTGAGAACGACCCGCCCTCAAACCGTGAAACTCTTGCAATGTTTGGATGCGCGCGGTGATAAGGCGAGAGCCACATTTGGAAAACGACCCGCCATCACTCCGTGAAACTCTTCATAATTAATTTTGACAACGAATGCGCGCGGCGCTAAGGCGAGAACCACATTTGGAAAACGACCCGCGCTCAATCCGCGAAGCCCGTGGACAGTTTGAAACCGAATGTGCGCGGTGCTAAGGCGAGAGCCACATTTTGAAAACGACCCGCCCTCAGTCCGCGAAGCTCTTGCAAATTTTGAAAACGAATGCGTGCGACGCTAATGCAAGAGCCACATTTTGAAAACGCCCCGCCCTCCATCTGTGAAGCTGTTGTCACTTTTTAAGCTTCAGAGTTATAAACGGTGAGGAAGTCTCAGGCGAATCGCCCGGCCCACCCTAAAAACTGGCCTCGGGGTGCGGCAGGGGGAGGTTACCCATAAGGAAAAGGAGTGGGGGAGTGGAGGAGGAGGAAGATGATGAGGTGCTGGGACGGGTGCGGCTGGACCACGGGTCGAGAGCCCCCAGGTGCACCGCAATCCTGTAGCAAGGGCAAGCTCAGTGCAGGAGGCGTGCACACCACGCTCGGGCGCCATTCGCGAAGGGCCCATTGCGCAGAACATCTCCGTCCCAACATCAGCCCCACCTCCTCCTTCTCCGCCCTCCCACGTCTCGTCGTCCTCCTCCGAGCGGCACAAGCGCTGCCCTTAGCTGGGGCAGGCCGAGGCATGCCGTTGGCGCCATACGCTTCGGAATGCGAAGCCAGGGTCGGGACGACATCGGATCGGGATAGATCGAGGACCTCTGAGACCCAGTGGTTCTGGAATCTGTATCGGGCGCCGCAGCCGTTCCAGAGTGCTCCGAAACGGTGCATTCTCAATGCGTTGGGGTTCTTGCTATGGGTAGGATATGTCTGCTTCAGTCTCATTCGCTCGCGCCGCCTGCTTCTTGCACTCAGAACCAATCGTGCCTAGCTCTACTTAATCATGTTCAGGTCCACTCGTATATAGCGTAGTCGTATCCAGACGCGCCCCCCCCACACAACCACTTCTACTTACGAGCACTCAGATACACCCCACCCATTCTCAGACTCACTCATGATCACAAGAGCTCGCACTCATCATGGACCACGCTCGAACTCACTCACGCTCAGAATCAATCGCCCTCAGACCCCCTCATACTCAGACTCAGTCGCCCTCTCACTCGCTCTCACTCAGACTCACCACCGCGTCCACATGCGGGCACACTCAAAACTACTCATGCTTGGACCCACTCGCAACCACACTCAACCGCAATGCCACCGCGCCGCAGCAGGCACACGGCCCGGGCACCCCACGGAAGAGCGGCCAGAGGAGGGGAACCCTACGCGTCCGCGGCCCGAGTGCGGGGACGTCTCGAGCGGATCGCTCGTTCGGCGGCGTCCCCGACATATTCGAGCGATTGGCTTGTTCGGCGTTCCCGGCTTTTCTCCTCTGGGAGCCGCACGACCCCTGCGACATAGCAGGCAGAACAGCGAACAGCTGGGCGCTGCAAGGACGAGCCGCCAGGGGGGCAGTTGGCCGTTCGCGCCGAGACTGTGGGGATGTCTCAGGCGGTTCGCTCGTTCGGCGTCCACGCGCGCCTACACCGGCACGGAAGGACGCGAACGCGCCCTCGACTTCTCCCTCCCTTTTGGGGGGCCCCATGGTCACCGCCGTATTAAGGTTAAGTCGGGCGTGTCCCCCTGCAGGTGGATTTTGGACGCAAAAGAAAACATGGTAGAAACGAATGCAAGAATAGCGAAACACATGCAACACATCGTCCCCGGACTTTTTTGTGTCAAAACAAATATTGCGGAATATTCCTCCTGTAAAGGGACAGACGTAAAGCAGGCGCAACACTGTGGGCGCCCCGAGGAGGAGCCGCCATGGGGGTCTTGCACTTGCCCGCTCGAGGGCCACACGGTGGGGCCCTCTCGAACTGTGCGCTCGTCTGGCGTCCTCGACTCTTCTCGCTTGACAGCCCAAGAGAACACAGCAATGTAGCAGGGAGGCAGTTGGGCGTCCCGAGAGGGGAGACACCAGGGGGCAGGATGCTTCCCTAATCCGCGGCTGAATTGTTACTGGTCTTGGACGAGGCGCTTGTTGACGCCTCCCGCCTCCAACTCGCACTGAGACATCGAAGAGGCATCATATAACACATCATTTAAGACACATGTAGATGTAATACATGTATATATACATGTATATACACATCTATATATATATATATATATGTGTGTGTGTGTGTCTGTGTGTGTGTGTGTGTGTGTGTGTGTGTGTGTGTGTGTGTGTGTGTGTGTGTGTGTGTGTGTGTGTGTGGGGGGCCGCTTTTTACACTCCTGGTCCCGAAGCCTCCCGACGTCGGCAAGTGTTGTATTTCTGCCACACGGGCGAACAGAAACTTGTGTGGAAACCGGGTGGGGACAACAGTGCGAGCGAATGCGGGCAATTCTTTGGGATTGAAGGCGCAGCGCGTGCGCAATGCACTTTGCACGTCAGCTGCGTCGCGAAGTGGGCGTCGCAGCTGAACAGTAGCATGCCACCCGCTGCGGAATAACAAACGACAGCCCCACTGGTGGCGAGGTCGAGCCACCAGGACCGCAGCTCGCGGTTGTGCAAACGGCCACGATAAGCCTTCCACATCCTCGTCCCCCTCCAGCTCTAAATCCACATGCTGGTGCAGCTCTACATCCACGCTGCTGCTGCTGCTGCCTCCTCCTCCTCCTCCTCCTCCTCAACCCTCCTCCTCCTCCTCCTCTTCCTCCTCCTCCTTCTGGAAACTAACACCTACATCCACCCTCGCTTTCGCAGAACAAATAATCCAAAGTGGGCGTTTACTGGACGACAGCGCTACAGCGTCGACATTTCTCCTTTCAGCAGTCGTATGCGTTTTGCAATCGACGTTGCGCCATGCGTGTCAAGAGTGGGGCGCGGTGCGCGCCGCGAGCGAAATAACGCAATTATATGTTTCCCACCCATCATGTGGTGTTGGGTCTTCGTTTTGAAGAGACAACGCCCCGCGTTCCCCTCCTCTCCTTCTCATCCCCCTTCCTTCTCCCGTCAAGCCTGTCACTTCTGCTCACACCCCACACGTTTCGTGGTCCCATACGGGACTCCACCGAAAGCTCAGCTGCGCAGCCCGCATACGTCCCGCCACCCATGTCGGCACACCCCTCAAACGTTCCGTGGCCCCACAGGAGCTCCACCGAAGGCCCCAAAGGTGCAGCCCGCATGCGTCTCCGCCGTCCATTTCGGCACACCGCTCACACGTTTCGTGGCCCCGTAGGGGGCTCCGCCGAAGGCCCCAAGGGTGCAGCCCGCATGCGTCCCAGCCACCCAATTTGATACACCCCTCAAACGCTTCGTGGCCCCATAGGAGCTCCACCAACGGTCCCAATGGCGCAGCCCGCAGGCGTCTCCGCCACTCATTTTAGCAAACCACTCACACGTTTCGTGGCCCCCAGAGGAGCTCCGCCGAGTGTCCCAGGGGCGCAGCCCGTGTGCGCCCCCGCCCCCCATGTCGGCACACCCCTCACACGCTTCGTGGTCCAATAGGAAGCCCCACAGAAGGTCCCAGTGGCGCAGCATGCATGCGTCCGCGCCGCACATTTCGGCACATCCCTCACACGCTTCGTGGCCAAACTTACGCTACCGAGAAACCCAACATACCTATTATACTTCCCATGTGTACCATCGGTGCTTCTGCTGCTGCTCCTCCTTCGCCTCCTCGGTGTCCTCCTCCTCCTGCTGCTGCTCCTGCTGCTGCTGCTGCTGCTGCTGCTGCTGCTGCTGCGTCTGCTGCTGCAGCTGCTGCTGCAGCTGCTGCTGCTGCTGCCGCTGCTGCTGCCCCACCTCACCCTCCTCCTCCTCCTCCTCCTCCTCCTCCTCCTCCTCCTACTCTCCTCCTCCCTCCTCTCCTCCTCCCTCCTCCTCCTCCTCCTCCTCCTCCTCCTCCTCCTCCTCCTCCTCCTCCTCCTCCTCCTCATCCTACCTCCCCCCAGCGCACCCCCTGTGGCGTCGAGGAAATGCCACGCCTGCCACGCCCTGGGAGCCTGCAGCGCATAGGCCCCCCCACCCCCAGCGTAACCCCCTGTGGCGTCGAGGAAATGCCACGCCTGCCACGCCCTTGGGGCCTGCAGCGCATAGGACACCCACCCCCAACGCACCCCCTTGTGGCGCCGAGGACATGCAACGCCTGCCACGCCCTGGGAGCCTGCAGCGCATAGGGCCCCCCACCCCCAGCGCACCCCCTGTGGCGTCGAGAAAATGCAACGCCTGCCACGCCCTGGGAGCCTGCAGCGCATATGACCCCCACCCCCCGCGCACCCCCTGTGGCGTCCAGGACATTGAACGCCTGCCACGCCCTGGGAGCCTGCAGCGCATAGGGCCCCCCACCCCCAGCGTAACCCCCTGTGGCGTCGAGGAACTGCCACGTCTGCCACGCCATGGGAGCCTGCAGCGCATAGGGCCTCCCACCCCCAGCGCACCCCCTGTGGCGTCGAGGGAATACCACGCCCGCCACGCCCTGGGAGCCTGCAGCGCATAGGGCCCCCTACCCCCAGCGAGCCCCTGTGGCGTCGAGGAACTGCCACGTGTGCCACGCCATGGGAGCCTGCAGCGCATAGGGCCTCCCACCCCCAGCGCACCCCCTGTGGCGTCGAGGAAATGCGCCTGCCACGCCCTGGGAGCCTGCAGCGCACAGGCCCCCCACCCCCCTGCAGCGCACAGGCCCCCCACCCCCAGCGTAACCCCCTGTGGCGTCGAGGAAATGCCACGCCTGCCACGCCCTTGGGGCCTGCAGCGCATAGGACACCCACCCCCAACGCACCCCCTTGTGGCGCCGAGGACATGCAACGCCTGCCACGCCCTGGGAGCCTGCAGCGCATAGGGCCCCCCACCCCCAGCGCACCCCCTGTGGCGTCGAGAAAATGCAACGCCTGCCACGGCTTGGGGGCCTGCAGCGCATAGGGGCCCCACACTCAGCGCACCCCCTGTGGCGTCGAGGAAATGCCACGCCTTCCACGCCCTGGGAGCCTGCGGCACCCACCCCCAGCGCACCCCTTGTGGCGTCGAGGAAATGCCACGCCTGCCATGCCCTGCGAGCCTGCAGCGCATAGTGCCCCCACCCCCCGCGCACCGCCTGTGGCGTCCAGAAAATGCAACGCCTGCCACGCCCTCGGAGCCTGCAGCGCATAGGGCCCCCTACCCCCAGCGAGCCCCCTGTGGCGTCGAGGAACTGCCACGTGTGCAACGCCATGGGAGCCTGCAGCGCATAGGGCCTCCCACCCCCAGCGCACCCCCTGTGGCGTCGAGGAAATGCAACGCCTGCCGCGCCCTGGGAGCCTGCAGCGCATAGGGCCCCCCCACCCCCAGCGCACCCCCCCGGTGGCGTCGAGAAAATGCCACGCCTGCCACGCCCTGGGGCCTGCAGCGCATAGGGCCTTCACCCCCAGCGCACCCCCTGTGGCGTCGAGGAAATGCCACGCCTGCCACGCCCTGGGGGCCTGCAGCGCCCCCCACCCCCAGCGCACCCCCTGTGGCGTCGAGGAAATGCACGCCTGCCACGCCCTGGGAGCCTGCAGCGCATAGGCCCCCCACCCCCATCGCACCCCTTGTGCGTCGAGGAAATGCCACGCCCTGCCACGGGGCGCCTGCAGCGCATAGGGCCCCCCACCCCCAGCGCAAACCGTGTGGCGTCGAGGAAATGCCACGCCTGCCACGCCCGGGAGCCTGCAGCGTATAGGGCCCCCCACCCCCAACGCACCCCCTGTGGCACGCCTGCCGCGGCTTGGCGGCCTGCAGCGCATAGGGCCTCCCACCCCCAGCGCACCCCCTGTGGCGTCGAGAAAATGCAACGCCTGCCACGCCCTCGGAGCCTGCAGCGCATAGGGCCCCCACCCCCAGCGCACCCCCTGTGGCGCGAGGAAATGCCACGCCTGCCACGCCCTGGGAGCCTGCAGTGCATGGGGCCCCCACCTCCAGCGCACCCCCTGTGGCGTCGAGGAAATGCCACGCCTGCCACGCCCTGGGAGCCTGCAGCGCATAGGGCCCCCACCCCCAGCGCACCCCCTGTGGCGTCGAGGAGATGCCACGCCTGCCACGCCCTGGGGGCCTGCAGCGCATAGGGCCCCCACCCCCAGCGCACCCCCTGTGGCGTCGAGGAAATGCAACGCCTGCCACGCCCTGGAGCCTGCAGCGCAGAGGCGCCCCACCCCCAGCGCACCCCCTGTGGCGTCGAGGAAATGCCACGCCTGCCACGCCCTGGGGGCCTGCAGCGCTTAGGGCCCCCACCCCCAGCGCACCCCCTGTGGCGCCCAAAAAATGCAACGCTACCACGCCATGGGAGCCTGCAGCGCATAGGGCCCCCCCACCCCCAGCGCACCCCCTGTGGCGTCGAGGAAATGCCACGCCTGCCATATGTGTACGTGTGTGCTGTGCTGTGCTGTGCGTTCCTCGGTATGCTGAGGGAGGAAGGAAGAGAAGGGGGATGATGATGATGATGATGACGATGATGATGAGGAGGAAGAGGAGGAGGAGAAGGAGGAGGATGTGAGACGCCGGCGCGGCGCGGCAGAGAAGAAAACCAGAACCCCACCAAGCATGTGGGGAAAAAAGAACTCCACTAAAGGTCCCACTGGCGCAGACCACATGCGTCCCCGCCACCTATCCGGCACACCCCTCACACGTTTCGTGGCCCCAGAGGAGCTCCGCTGAAGGTCCCAGTGGCGCAGCCCGCATGCGCCACCGCCACCCATCCAGCACAACCTTCACACGTTTCGCGGCCCCAGAAGAGCTCCACCGAAGGTCCCCAGGGCGCAGCCCGCATGCGTCCCCGCCGCCCATTTCGGCACACCCCTCAAACGTCTCGTGGCCCCATGGCAGCACCTCCGAAGGTCCCCCTGTCGCAGCCCGCATGCGTCCGCACCACTCATTTCAGCACACCTCTCACAAGTTTCGTGACTCCATAGGGAGCCCCACCGACTGGCCCAGTGGCGGTGCCCACATGTGTGCCCGCCACTCATTTCGGGTCGTCCCTCACACGTGTTCGTGGCCCCATAGGGAGCTCCATCGAAGGTCCCACTGGCAGTGCCCACATGCGTCCCAGCGATTCATGTCAGCACACCCCGCATATGTTCCGTGGGCCCATAGGAAGCTCGACCGAAGGCCCCAACATGTGTCCCCCCCTCCAATGTCGGCACACCTCTCAAACGCTTCGTGGCCCCGTAATGAGTTCCGCCGAGTGTCTGAATGGAGCAGCCTGCATGCGCCCCCGCTTCCCATGGCGGCACATGCCTCAGTTTCGTGGCCCAATAGGGAGCCCCACCGAAGGTCTCAATGGCGCAGCCTCGTCCCCGCCACCGTTTACGGTACACCCCTCACACGCTTCGTGGTCCCATAGGGAGCTCCACCGAAGGCGATACTCACAACTGCGTTACTCATAACTGCATATGGTTGGGTCCTTCGCCAAGCTAATTTCGCCTCTGCGCTGCGCGCACTTTCTTGCAACACTTCGCTCGTGGGGAAATCCCACGCGACGGAGACAGGGTCGCGAACGAGGGGAACTCACTCATCCAATACTGCAGGGGCTCCCGCCTGAGACGTCCTACGTACTCAAGCTTAAAAGGACCAGAAATGACGACGGCTCCAGGATTCTGAAGACCCGCCGGGATTAATAACATGAGCTGCGAGCCCCATAGGGAGGGGGCTCCTGTTTGAGACCTCCTCACAACTCACTCACAGACGAGGCTCCCGCCTGAGACGTCCTTCGTACTCAAATTTGAAAGGGCCGAATGTGAGGATGGTTCCAGGATTCCGGTGACCCGCTCGGATTGATAACATGAGCTGCGGGCCCCATAGGGAGGTGGCTCCCGCCTGAGACTTCCTCTCAATCTGCTCACAGACGAGGCTCCCGCCTGACGCGTCCTCCATACCCAAGCTTGACGAAGCCGAAAGTGACGATAATTACAAGATTCCGAGGACCCGCACGGCTTAGTAACATGATCGGCGGGCTCCATAGGGGGGGTCCCGCCTGAGACTTCCTCGCAATTCACTCACAGACGAGGCTCCAGCCTCAAAGTTCCCCCTTATTCAGGCTTCAGGAGGCCGAGCGTGACGACAATTACAGATCCCGATGACCCGCTCGGATTAGTAATAGGAACTGCGGGTCCCCTGGGGAGGGGGCTCCCGTCTGAGACGTCCTCGCAATTCACACACATACGGGGTTCCCGCCTGAGATTTCCTTCATACTCGAACTTGAAGAGGCCGAAAATGACGACAAATACAGGATCCCGATGACCCGCTCGGTGATATCGAAAATGACGACAATTACAGGATCCCGATGACCCGCTCGGATTAGTAACATGAGCTGAGGACCCCATAGGGAGGGGGTTCCCGCCTGAGACTTCATCGCAATTCACTCACAGACGAGGCTCTTGCCTGATAGTTCCTCAAGGGTGGGTGCGAGTGAGTGAGTGAGCGAGTGGCTGAATGAATGAGCGAGTGAGTGATGATGATGCTGATGCTGATGATGATGTGTCTGAGTTGGTGTGTGTGTGGGTGGGTAGGTGGGTGAGTGATTAGTGAGCAAGAGTGATCGAGGGAGTGTGAAAGAGTGTGCAAGTGATTATGAAGTGGTGACGATAATGCTGATGATGTGAATGTGTGAGCGCGTGGGTGAGAAGAGAGGGGGTGTTCTGTGTTCTTGTTCTTGCGTAGGATGTCCAGAGAAAACAAAAAACACTTTGGATGTGTGAAACAAGCGTCTTCCCCCGCACTCGTACTCCTCCACCTCTCCCTCTCCGCCCCCGTCACCGTCTTCTGGCTCCACTTTCATCAGCCCTCCTTCTCATGCCCTTCCTCCTATTCCTGATCCCCGTCCTGCTCCTCCACAATACCCTCGTGCTCCAGAAAACAAACAGATTCGGGCCACCATACATGTCCTTAGAGTCCCCTGAGGATGAACACCGCGAGTTCTCTATGGTCCGAATGTGACTGCATGCCTGCAACACGGTGGGGGAATTGGATAAAGAACCCTTGAATAAGGAATCCAGAGTCTGGAGTCTGGAGGCCGGTGGAACTTCAATCAACGCTTGGCCATGGATTTCACCGCCGTCCTCATCAGATAAAGAATCCTCCGAAGTCTGCAACATCCTGGGCCCATTCCTTTACCAACGCCCCCACCGTAGCATGCGCCGGGATGCATGCAATGTCTACGGTCAGCGCGGCCGCCGGGCCTGCCTGGCTCTGTCCGTGGAAACAAACAGAATGGCGGCGGCAAGTTCCCTATTATGGAAGCGTGCTGCCTTGGCAGTCCCCCCGCCCCCCCGGATAAGACGATGCCAGGACGACGATCAACTCGGCGGAGGATACATCGAGAACCTCTGAGGTCCAGCGGCCTCAAAGAATGGTTCGGGCGCCGCGGCCTTCTCAAAGCGTCTCGGAACGCTCTGACAACGTTCCGGAATGCGTTCAGAACATCCGACCGGATATCTCACAAAGCCTGCCATACACACCACATTATCCTCGAGCCCTCTGCGCGGCCCCGCGCCGAGGCAGAGGAAACCGCACCAATGTTGGCAGGAGGCCCCTCGGCTGGCGCGGTCTCTGCCGGGACAGAAGGTCTGGGTCGCTTACCTTCGCGCCCCGCGCCCCGCAGAGCGAAAAGTGCGCTTATCTTCGCGCAAGCGCCCCATCTTCGCGCTCCCGCGAGTGACTTTGGAATATGCACATCGGGAAGACATGTAGCCACAGCTATGCAGCTGGCGCCTTTGCCATCATGCAGGCAGGCAGCAACACAGATGGTCTTCATCGGCCCGCGATGCCTGTGCACCCGCATGGGGTTTTTAGATTTGAAGCGTGGAGCCCGTGCGCCCACATTGGGGCCCATGCCAGCCGCACGTTTTCCCCAACATGTGGTTCGCAATTCGGTTGTTGCCCGGCTGGTGTTTCAAAAGGTGGCGCTGCGCACAACACGCAAACGATCGATAATCATCCATATTAAAACACCACTTGGACATTACATGTGACAGATATAACGCGCGCCAAAACTATATGGTATTGCGCGTCGGTCGAAACGGGACGCGCAAACGTGATAAGGAGCTTGTGAAGCAGAGCGCCGAAACACAAAAACGCATCCTACTACAAGCGCGCTTCCAGGACAAGCAAACTGGGAATACTGTGATCGCCGTAAAGGAGGACCGCACTGGCAAGCGAGTCGCGGCGGATCCCTTGACTCAAGCATCTTGCGTTCGCAACAGCGTCTTGCGGCAATATCGAGCAACTAAGCTTGAAATTGATGCATTTGAGCATGGATTATGCGTTGGGCGCGTAGCAGCGCGAGAGTGCCTTCTGCAGTGCCGATGTCGCTAAAACGTGAGCGCGCCATGAAAGCGCAGAGTAACGATGCCAGAGACCACTATCGCAACGCAGATTGGGCCCAAACCGTAGGCTGGCGGTATGGGCCGCGGCGCGGTAACCATAGCTGGGCGTTGCTGTAAGGATGCGTTCGTGCATCGTGCATTGCGTCGGGCGAAGCAACCAACGCATCGGGTTCAACCCTCCGTGTCCTCCTGAGCGGCGCAATTTGATATACTCCGTCCCATGTGCGTTGTGCGCTCGGACTTGTCAGTGAGCTCTTGCAACATCCGTCGTGGCGCATGTACCTCATCAGCCGGAGAAGGCTCCCTCTGCAGAGCATTTTGCGGCAGCTCTGTGCTGGTGATGTGGCTGATAAGGTTGCGGTTGCTGGCGACCTACACGCAGGCAGCACGACGGGAAGCGGCAGTCAACGCGGACGAAATTGGAAGCCTCACATCCCCTCTTCTGGATGTCGGTTGAAGGGCGTGCACCTCTTGAGTAATCTGGACACCATCGTGACATCAATTCGCTGGCCCCATGGGCCAAAGGGCGCTGGAATCACCAGCGAGAGGTTTGTGGTGATTATGTTTCGCGCGCGCGGCGGCCACTCGGAGTTCCGGGAACTCCCAGGGCGGTCTTCCAGCCGTCAAGACTGCCCCAGGAACGCCCCAATGGATCCCAATGGAGCTCCATGAGGGCACAACAGCCAGGAGGAGTGGGTGCGAAGCCCCAAAATGGCCCGAATAGGCTCCCCATGATGCCTTATAATCCCAAGATGGTCCCGGACAGCCCCAAGAGAGTCCCCAAATGTTAATTCCACCAGCCCTGTGGGCTAAGGTGGTCTAGCATTTTTGGTTATCCCCTTCCAAAAATCCTCCTCCCCTCGGGGAAAGGTACTCGCCCCCTCCCCTCCCTGATGTTCCTTGAGGGGGTCCGCGAGGTAACCTAAGATGGGTCACGATAGCTTCCGGCATATCTCCAAGAGGCCCGACGAGGGCCTCAAGACAGTCCCCAGTGCTCTCAGAGCCCCCATCAGGAACTTCCCAAGAGGTCAAGTATCTTTGAAGCACCCATAGAGAATCCGAGCTGTGTGTCTACTTGTTTTTTGAAGCTTCAAGGTTGCCTCATGATGGCCCAAGGAAGCGCCAAGAGGGGCCCAAGAGGCTTCCAAAACGGCCCCGAGAGCGCCCCAAAAGGCAATGTTGATGGCCCCCGGGGGGGAGGAAAATCGAGGACCCTCCCTCCTTTCATCGATCGTCTCCAAGATGGCCCTAACATAAATATTTCGTCCCTGTCGCGCCCCAAGGCCTGTCGAAAGGGCGGGCCGGGCGTTTCGCCTGAGACTTCCTCACTATTTACGATCCTGAAGCTGAGAATTTCAACAGTTTCACGGATGGAAGGCGAATGGTTTTCAACATGTGGCTCTCGCCTCAGCGCCGCGCGCACTTGTCTTAATAATTTGCAGACGTTGTTTCGGATGGAAGGCGGTTCCTTTTTCAAACTGTGGCTCTCGTTTTGGTATGATGTCGGAATGTCAGGGCGCAGCGGTCACTTCGATTCGTGGTGTTGAAATCCCAGGAGTGGTGTTCTGACACGACACAGGATCGTCAAGACGCAGCAATGGTGGTGATTTGCGGCGCTGAAATCCAAATCGTGGTGTTCTGGAGCGCTGTTGGATTTTCAGGCGGCTCTGTTTTCCAACTGGGTACTTCGCCCAATGATAATGGACCCTTGTAGGGGCCAGTGAAGAGAAAATCTCGTTGATGACTCTTGGGCTTCCACTGGTCCTCCTCCTCCTCGTCCGCCTCCGTGGGCCCCAAGGATGGCCCGAAGAGGCCCTCCAAGGCCACCGCATTGCTCCCAGAGATTTTATGTTCATCCTGGTTGCCCCCCGTTTCACTATAAACGTCTCTTCGTTCCTGTCCCCGTCAACTCTCATTAAGGTTTCTGAACGAGCTGATGGGGATACTTTTTGGTTAGCGGGCGCGCGAAACAAGTCGAACGCCGAGCGTGCTACGGCGGGCCGCGCCGGTAGCAAAATGAAAAGCAGTAAGGGCTGATGGGGGTACTTTTTGGTCTGCGGGCTCGCGAAGCAGCTCGAACGCCGTCCGAACACTAGTCGGGCCGCGACTGGGCAGCACGAAAAGAGAGGCAAGCGAAGCGAACGCGCGGGCAGCCACTCATGGGAAAAAACTAGAAACGAAACTTCCAACCCGGTGGCGTGGAGATCCCGGTGGCGACCAGCAAGTAAGCGCAGCCAAAATGGCGCGGCGGCGCGACCATAAACACGCAGAGGTCGATCACTCGGTGTGAGTCGGCACAAGGCACCGTCAGAGACGAGCAAGACCGACATGCACACCCGGACGACGTCCGTGCCGTAGGCGACACAACTGCATCGCGTCAGCGCGGGAGTGAAGAGGGGCAACCTCGTCACAGATTGGACTGCAAATCGCAGTACCTCTTGTTTGTACAGCAGTGGCGCATGTCGAGAGCGGACTTCTTGCAGGAGACAGCAGCCGACGGGCGCGCAGAGCCACACATGCCGAAGTACTTGCACCGTAGAGGTCGGCAGCGTAGCGAGACCCCACTGAAACGTTTCGGTCACCAGTTGAGGCCGACGCCAGCCAGGAGCAGGCCAGGGGCCACCTGACCGCCCATTCCCAATATTATCCTTGCGTGGAATTCGTAGCGAGACCCCACTGAACCCTTTCGGTCACCAGTGGAGGGCGACACCAGCCAGGAGCAGGCCAGGAGCCACCTGACCGCCCATTCCCAATGTGATCCTGGCATGGAATTCAGGCTGTCTGAGCACCATCAGACAGCGGTATTGGCGGCAACCCCAGCCGCGAGGGATAAACCCAGTGAGCCAAAGGAGAGGAGGGGAAGTGCACGCCAGGCACGGTAGGCACCCCGGCGTGGCAGCAAACCGCTGCAGCATTAGGATGCTGGATGGGGAGGAAAGGAAGTGCACGCCAGGCACACGGTGCGAGAGGAGAGGAAGAGAATGGTAGAACAATTGCTCGAGCAGTTGTTGCTGACTATGCCAATGGAGGCTGTGCAATGTCCGACCGCGCTGACTATGCCAACCACGCGCCTCCCCCGCGGAGGGCTCCCTTTCCTCCTGCGACTCGCGACTATCTTCACACTCTTCCCAGTGGAGGCGACTGGCCGTCGCAAAGTCTGTTGGAATCCAAGGCGCCTGGGTGTTCCCAGGGGTCGTGTTGCCAGTGGGTTGTGTTGGGCGGTCAGCGAGGTTCTCTCTGTCTTTTTCCTGCCCCACACCCTGCGACTCGCGACTATCTTCGCACTCTTCCCGGTGGAAGCGACTGACCATCGCAGAGGCTATTGGAATTCGAGGCGGCTGGGTGTTCCCACAAGTCGTGCTGCCAGTGGGTTGTGTTGGACGGTCGGCAAGGTCCTCTCTGTCTTCTCCCTGCCCCACACCCTGCGACTCGCGACTATCTTCACACTCTTCCCAGTGGAAGCGACTGACCATCGCAGAGGCTATTGGAATCCGAGGCGGCTGGGTGTTCCCACAAGTCGTGCTGCCAGTGGGTTGTGTTGGGCGGTTGGCAAGGTCCTCTCTGTCTTCTCCCTGCCCCGTTTTCCTGTGGCTCGCGACCCACTTTACAATCTTCCCGGTGTAGGTGAACGGCCGCTGCAGAGTCCGTTGGAATCCGAAGCGGATGGGTGTTCCCTGGGGTCGTGTTGCCAGCGGGTTGCGTTGGACGGTCGGCAAAGGCCTCTCTATCTTCTCCCTGCCCCTCACCCTGCGACTCGCGACTATCATCGCATTCTTCCCGGTGGCAGCGACTGACCGTCGCAAAGTCCGTTGGAATCCGAAGCGGATGGGTGTGCCAAGAGGCCGCATTGCCAATGGGTTGTGTTGGACGGTCGGCGAAGTCCCCCCTGTCTCCCCCCTGTCCCTCCTCCTGCGATTCGCGACTATATTCGCGCACTTCCTGGTGGAGGCGACCCATTTCGCAATCTTCCCGGCGCAGGCGACTAACCGTCGCATCTCGAGGAAACATGGGCGAACCGCTGCAACCTAGGATGCAGGAGCGGAGGGAGGGAAGTGCAAGCCAGGCACACAGAGTGAGAGGAGGGGGAAGAGCTTACCAGAAGCCTGTGCACACGGACGCGCGCGCCAGGCGCTCTGATTCTGGCAGGGTGCTGGCGGCACGCAGACGCCGTCGCCGCGGGGGTGGAGGCGCGCGGCCGCGCCTCCGACGTCAAGGGCCCGACCTCGCGCGAGAACGCTCCCACGCTGCAGCGAACGGCCAGTGTCGGCGCCCGCGAGATCCTGACCATCTCGCAAGGGTGCCTGGCGTCCCCTGTTCGCGCCGACGCGGTGTCCCCGGTGTTGTCCACGCAGTTGCGCCCAGTCGATACCCAGGCCCAATGAGTCGCTCATGGCCCGAGCATCGCAGCTGTGGCTGTGAAAAGAGGTCAGGGAGGCGACGCAGGTTCGCAGATCGTGCCGACGCGGGTCGAAAGCGCGCGTGGTGCCAGGGGCAGCGTGATGCTCGGCAAAGGCGTGCCATACGGCTACGAACGACGCACCCAGGGTGACCTGAAGGTACCCGATCGTCTCGTTTGGTGAGACTCCGCGGGGTTCCCACTGGGAGTCGTGGATCCGGGCTTTATAGAGCGGCCCTCCAGTGTGGGAGTCCCGTGGTCCTGGATGCTGGTGATCAGCGAACAGCCTGGGCATCCACCCACTTCCCGTCCGACGCGTCGAAGATGCCCCCCGGTTGGGCTGCCGGCCCGTCTCGGCGGTCGAGCTCGCGTCCCCGCCCGAGAGGGGGGGGGTTGGCGAGCTTTGCAGGGATGCAGGGGTTGCCCCGTGGCTGCTAGTCGAGGCGTCCGTCCGCGTCGAGTCGCTGGCAGGGGAGGGAGGACGAATGGGGGCGTAAGGGCTCGTCGAAACCAGCTGAAGGATGGCTTCGCGTCCCGCTCGTCAGGGGAAAGCTGGCGTGTGGACGCAGTGGGACTTCCCAATGCCGTCTGGAAGGTGGCTTCACTGTTGGGCAGACCGTCGGGTTGGCCGTCGGGCTGGCCGAAGAGCTTGCCGTGGGATTGGGCGTCGGGCAAGGCCTCAGGTATAGTGTTGGGTGGGTAGGGCGTTAGGTTGGGCGTCGGGAGCGGTGTCCCCTTCCTCCTGCGACTCGCGACTATCTTCACACTCTTCCCAGTGGAGGCGACTGACGGCAGAGCCAGTCGGAATCCGAGGCGGCTGGGTGTTCACAGGGGTCGTGTCGCAAGTGGGTTGTGTTGGACGGTCGGCAAGGTCCTCTCTGTCTTCACCCTGCCCCTTCTCGGCTCGCGACCCATTTCGCGCTCTTCCCGGCGCAGGCGACTGACCATCGCAGAATCCCGTGGAATCCGAGGCGGCTGGGTGTTCCCAGGGGTCGTGTTGCCAGTGGGTTGTGCTGGACGGTCAGCAAGGTTCTCTCTGTCTTCTCCCTGCCCATCACCCTGCGACTCGCGACTATCTCCACACTCTTCCCAGTGGAAGCGACTGACCGTCGCAGTGGCTATCGGAAATCCGAGGCGACTGGGTGCTCCCATAGGTCGTGTTGCCAGTGGGTTGTGTTGGGCAGTCGGCAAGGTCCTGTCTTCTCCCTGCCCCGTTTTCCTGTGGCTCGCGACCCATTTCGCAATCTTCCTGGTGTAGGTGAACGACCATCGCAGAGACTGTTGGAATCCGGGGCGGCAGGGTGTTCCCAGGGGTCGTGTTGCCAGCGGGTTGTGTTGGACGATCGGCAACATCCCCTCTGTCTTCTGCCTGCCCCTCACCCTGCGACTCGCGACTATATATCATCGCATTCTTCCCGGTGGCGGCGAATGACCGTCGCAGAGGCTATTGGACTCAGAGGCGGCTGGGCGTGCCAAGAGGTCGCGTTGCCAATGGGTTGTGTGGGGCGGTCAATAAGGTCCTCCCTGACTTCTTCCTGCTCCTCCTGCGATTCGCGACTATCTTCGCGCTCTTCCCGGTGGAGGCGACTCCTTTCGCAATCTTCCGGGCGTAGGCGACTAACCGTCGCATCTCGAGGAATCATGGGCAGGGGGGGAGAGAAAAGTCAGTCTCCGGGGAAACGTCCTGCGTGGGCGGGGCGCCAGCCCACCCGTCGGTGCGTTGGGCATGCGTCGCGGCCATGCCGCCGGGCAGCTTTGTTGGGCGGCCGCGCAGACCAGGCGGTTCCAGGAGAGTGTCGACAGGAGGGCGGCCGTCAGGCTGGCAGTGGGGCCGGCCGTGGGGTAGGCCGCGGGGCGGGCCGTGGGGCTGGCAGTCGGGCTGGCCGCAGGGCGGGCCGCAGGGCTGGCAGCCCAGCGCCAGGCCAGTCGGCCCGCCCGGCACCGTCGCCGCAGCGGCGGCGGCGGCCGCCGCGCTGGAGAGGGCGGCCGCCGCGGCCCACAGGCCTGCGGCAGCCGCCGCGGGGGCGGCCTCGGCGGCAGCGCCCGTGGCGCCAGCGGCGCGCCAGGCGCCGGCAGCGTGCGCGGCGGCGCCCGCGTGGTCCCTGGCGCACGCGGCGCCGGTGGCGCCAGCGGCGCCCGCGGCGGCCCCAGCGCGCGCCGCGCCACCGGCAGCATCAGCGGCGCCAGAAACACCAGAGGCGCCCGCGGCCGCTGCAGCGCCGGCGGCGGCCACGGCGCCGACGGCACCGGCGGCGACCGCGGCGCCAGCGTCCGCGGCCGCGGCCCTCGCGGCGCCCGCGGCGCCTGCGGCCGCGGCGGCCCGCGCGTCGGCGTCCGCGGCCGCTGCCGCGGCGGGGGCCGCGGCGGGCCCGCCCTGCGCCGAGGCCCGCGGCAGACCGCGCGCGGCCGCGGCGCCGGCAGCAGAGGGGCCGGCGGCGCGAGCGGCGGCCGCGGCCCTCTGCCGGCGGCGCCGAGCAGCCAGCGTCTCCACCTCGCGCGGCCCGAGCGCGCGCCGACCTGAGACAGGGGTGGGCTCGAGCCGACATGGCTTGAGCCAGAGGGTAGCGGACGCTCATGGGGATGCTTTTCCGGTCGCGGCCGCGAGACGATGGTCAGGCGGCGAGAGCAAAGTCCGGGACGCGAACTAGGCGAATTAGCGAGGGCAGGCGAAGGCTGGCCAGCCCACTCAGACTGCAGCTGCGGGCTGGGTGAAGCTGAACTGACCGGCGCACTGCAAGCGCGGGCACGTGCACTGGACAAAATGACCAGAATTCAAGCGGCCAATGCGCAACCGCTGATGGGGATACTTTTTTGGTCAGCGGCTCCGAGGCGGCGGACGCGGAGCGGAAGGCGTCGACTGGGTCAGCAAGCTAATTACTACAAGCTGATGGGGATACGCGGAGCGTGAAGAATTTCATGGGTCTCCAACAAGACGTCGTTTGACGTTCTTTGACGCCGCCGCCTGCTCGAGCATCCGATTGCCGCAGAGGGCCCAAGAGGCTTCAAAATCGGGCCCAAAGGGCCCAAGAAGCTCCCAGGACGGCTCCAAAGCGGCCGAAGACGGCCCTAAGACGGTACAGGAGACCCCCCGAGAGGTCTGCAGAGGCTTCCAACAGGGCCCAAGAAAGGAAATCCAAGTTCACAGGTCGGGCCCATCTCTCAAAGATGGCCTCCGAGACTGCCAGAGGGCCCCAAAGGGGTTCCCAGAGGCCCTTAAAACCCCCCAAGAGGCTCCGCTGGCACGCCCGCGGTGTCCTTGGTCTCGCGCGCCTGCCGGATGATCGGGGACTGCGCGATCCATCTGGCCAGCTCCGCGACCGCCCGCGCGAAGACCTTGAAGCGCATCGCCGATGCCACTGGCGCGGCGTGCAGGGCCGCTCCACGCTTCGCGAAGATGTCCGCGTGCCTGCTGCCAGTCCGCCGCGCTGACGCTATCTTGCCATCGAGGACGTCTCCGCGTGCAATGCGAAGGAATCCCGTGGACCGCGTAGTCTCCGAGGCCGATGGTGGCGCAGGACAGCTTCCATGAGTGGGCGCAGGGTCTGGTGACGCTGGCGGCGCGAGTGCGGCCTCGCTCCAGGCAGCCACGGTCAAGGCGCAGTCTACATTGAAGTGGTGGTCCCCTGGCCTGGCCTGGCCAGCAGGTGAAGCCCTCGCCGCTCATGGCCGCCTGCTGCGGGCAGACATCGGGCCTGCGGGTGCCAGGGCAGGCGGCATGGAGCTCGCCCCGATCGCTGCGGCGGCAGAGGGCCCAGTCCGCGCGTCAGATGGCGCTGGGCGGAGGCTCGCGGGCCGACCCGTCCAAGCACGGGTGCCCGCCGTGCCGACCGCCAGCAGGCCGCTGGCACCAAAGGATCTGGTTTTCAAGGCTGAGGACTTGCATCGTCGGCGTGGGCGCAAGCAGCCATCGGCGCGCGACGTCCTCCGCCGCCTCCCCGCCTCGCTGCCTCACCCTGCTGGCTCGGCGCTTCAGCCGCGGTGAGAGGCCGTCGCGGCGTGCGCTCTCGAGGCGCGGGCGCTCGAATGGCCTGTGGGCAGCGTGCCGTTGGCTGCGCCGCGCAGCCCGCGGCGCTCATGGGCGCTCTCGCCAGCGGCCAGTGGGCGCCCAAGAACACCGACGCGCAAGCCGCGCCTCACGATCTGTCATTCGACCTCCTGGGCCGATGAGGCCTCGAGCTGCGTCCAACGGTCGGAGGCCCGCCCAGCACCGAACTCAGCTTCCACCTCGAGGCGAGACGGCCAGCTGGCTGATCTGGCACCGAGGTCGGTGGACACTGCTGTCTCCGAGACGATGCGCCAGTTGGCGCGCTTCAGCGCGAGGGCGAGCGCGTCGATGGGGGGGCGAAAATGAACCGAAGGCGACGCTGCCGCTCTGTGCCTCTCCTCGGCCACGATCGGGCCCTCCCTCAATGTGCCAGTGGGCGCCGTGCTCGACCGCGCCAGCGCCGCCGCCGGGGCGACGGCGTTGCCCGCCGCCGTCGCCCCTGGATTAAGCGGGTGGCCTCTTTGGACCTCGGCCGCGCTGGGGCGCGGACATCCTGGAAAACTTTAGAAAGGTATCCGAACGACCCCTGAGCAGTCCTTAAGAACCGATCCCTGATACATCCTGAGGAAGGCAGATGAATCCTGAAGAGTCCTGGCGTACAAGCAGAAACCCAAGCAGCTTTCCCATATGCACCCCGAGAGACCACCACGCTTCGAAGACGCCTCTGGCCCACGAACCAGGCGCGGTTTAGGAGCGGCCGCGGGCCCACGAACCCAAAGAGCGCCCACAGGAGACCAAGGAAAATCAAACAAACAAAATCTAAGTAAAACGGCAAGTGTGAAGATTCTCAATTCTGTGCACGACTCACTTCTCAAAGTGCGGGCAAACCCGCCGCAAGCGCCGATTTGCGTGCTATGACAAGTTCAGCGCGGGGGGGATCGCTGGTGGGCCACCCGGAACGACTGCGCAAACAGCCTGCCGCAGGCGCCGAATTTATGGTCAGTGAACGTAGTTTGGGTCGCGGGTGGGCCGCGGGCTCTCGCCTCCACCTGGAAGGAATTCAAAAACAGCCCGCCGCAAGCGCCGAACATGTTGATTTGTACACTGAACGCGGTTTAGGTCGCAGGTTCCCCACGTGGAACAAAGGCAAAAACAGCCCGCCGCAGGCGCCGAATTCTTGGCTTATTCAGTGAACGTAGTTTGGGTCGCGGGGGGGTCGCAGGCCCTCCACCTCCGCCTGGAAGGAATTGAAAATCAGTTCGCCGCAGGCGCCGAAAATGTTGATTCGTACACTGAACGAGGTTTGGGTCGCGGGTGGGTCGCGCCGAACATTTTGGGTGGGTCGCGGGGTGGGTCGCGGGCGCGGCTTGGGTCGCGGGTGGATCGCAAGTTCTCCACCTGGAACGAATGCAAAAGAAACCCGCCGCAAGCGCCGAAAATTTTGGGTGGGTCGCGGGGTGGGTCGCGGGTGGGTCGCGGGTAGGTCGCGGGTGGGTCGCGGGTGGGTCGCGGGTTGGGTCGCAGGTGGGTCGCGGGTGGGTCGCCGGTGGGTCGCGGGCGGGTCGCTGGGGGGGTCTCGGGGCGGGTCGCGGGTGGGTCGCTGGGCGGGTCGCGGGTGGGTCGCGGGTAGGTCGCGGGGTGGGTCGCGGGGTGGGTCGCGGGTGGGTCGCGGGGCGGGTCGCGGGTGGGTCGCGGGGTGGGTCGCGGGGCGGGTCGCGGGCGGGTCGCGGGGCGGGTCGCGGGCGGGGCGACGACAACAACAAACAACGACCCACGACAACAACAACAACAACAACAACAACAACAACAACAACACCAACACCAACACCACCAACAACAACAACCACAACAACAACAACAACAACAACAATTACTAGCACGTGGGGACACTCCGTTCTCACCAGTGCCAGGGTTTTCATAGGAGGCGGGCAATACCCCCACTTTGTGGGGGGGCCGGTTCAAGCTCTACCAAATTTCCAAACGACTCTTCGCCACCACCCACACCCAGCTTCCCGCCCTATGACGTTCGGACACTTCACTTCGTGGCATGCGGACGACCGTGGCTACTATTCAGGGCCCCGCGGCCGACGACGACGGCGTGCGCGCGCGAAGAAAAAACGAATGTGTCCCGCATGGTATTATTTGACAGGGATGATGGCCCTGGCAGGTGCGCAACCGTTGTTGCAGAAGTTCGAAAAAGTTGCTCGCAAAAGCCCGTTTGACAGAAATGTTTAAAAAGTGTTGGGTTTCCTACGAATCCGCAAGAGCGCGCGGGATGAAATTTCGACATTTTTTTTTGAAAAACCATTGGTTTTTTTTATGTTTTTATGTTAAAATCGCTACGAAAACTAAGGTTTTGGAAGGATTTCGTCTTGCGCGCGCGAATGTCCACTTTACCTTATTTTTTGCAAGGGATTCTTGAAGCTTGGATATGTTAGAACAAGAAATTTCATTTTATAGTGTTTTTTGCAAGGGAAAGCGGGCGTCAACAAAACAACCGGATCTGGATGACACCGTTTTACCTGAGGCTTCCTCACGAAAATGATGAAAATGAGGCTGCGGCCTAGGCGCGGCGGGGGGGTCGCGCACCAGGGGTCCCAACAATAATTATTCTTAAGAAGAAATAATGTTCAACAACAACAACAACAACAACAACAATAACAACAACAACAACAACAACAACAACAACAACAACAACAACAACAACAACAACAACACCAACACCAACACCAACACCAACAACAACAACAGCAACAACAACAACAACAGCAACAACAACAACAACGAGAACCCGCATCGCGGAATTCCACTTCAGCCACGCACCCAGGGACAGTGAATGACCGCTCGGTTCAGCCCCCATCACTCTGAAGCGGGGTTCCTCGGTGGCGTAATTTCCGCGGGAGCCAGAGCGCCCCGCAAGATATTCTTGTTCCCCGCCTTGCGAGCTTGGGCCGCGCGCGCAGGGCCGGGGCCCGGAGTTCCAGAAGCGCCGGAGCGTGCGCCGTGGAGTGCGCGGGATGCGAAACCAGATCGCCGGGGTGAGGCCTTCCTTCTTCTCGCCTGGCACCCTGGCCAAGATGCCTTCAACTGTGGCTTTCTTCCTCAGGTTCGCACCTTGGCAAATGGATGCGAGAAGCCTTGTTGGACCTCCCCGCGCTCCTAAACTGCCTCCCGGCTAGTTGGGCTCGCGCGCCAGCTCGAACAAGCTGAACGTTCGTGGGCGCCCCGACGCATGGCTACAACTGCCTGCCCGTGGACTTGATCTGCTTGGTCAAGCTGGATGAGTCACTGGACTCGGTAGGGTGCCACATTGTGATCGTGAGGTGTCTTCGGCTCTGTGATCCGGGCGTGGTTCTGCTTCAGCTGGCCGCGCTTCATGGGTCGAAGTTCGAGTCGTTGCCCTCGGCGAGCCCGACCGTGCCGATGCTATGCTTGCACCCTGGGCGCGCCCCGCCTCGTTTGCACCTCGAGCGGGCGCTTGGCCGCGCGCGAGGAGGAGCAGGTCGCAGTGCCTGCGCGCGCGTGGCAGTGATCGCCCCGGGCGGGGAAGACTGGACCTCGTCGATGCCCTTGGGCACCTCGCAGTCCGCGCCCGTCGCGTCCAATGGCTGCGCGGCGGACTTGGCGACCGCGCGGGGGTCGCAAGCCTGGGGCGCGGTCGTCCGTGGCCGCGGCCGAGGAAGCGACTCATCCACGATAATCTCACCCTTGGCATGGCTGCGCGGCGCGTGGGGCGAGCTGGGCTCCAGGCGCAGCGAGTGGGTGGTCAGTGGCCACGTCTACCGACGGAGGTGCCGCCATATTGCCGATGGTGATCCTCCTGGGCGGTGCAGCCTTGATCTCCGCGTGGACCGACTCGAGGCAATCGCTTCCAGGAAGCAACGTGAGACCTTGGATATCGACAAAGGTAAGCCTAGACATAGCGCGGCACAATGGCCGCTGAGGATGGCGGGGCTGGCTGCGTCGCCGTCGCCGAACTTGAAGATCTTGTTGGCCGTCTTGTTGGTGACCTCCTTGTCCGGTCCGAGTCTCGGGGTCCTTGACGTTGCCCCAGCGCCGCGTTGGTCCCGTCGCGCTGCGGGCGCACGCCGAGTCGACAGCGCCTGTCTCGCACGCGGGCGACACGCTGGAGGGATCATGTTTCGGAGGATGTGGAACGGAATGGGCCGCTCCACCGCGAATCTCCAACTCTTCCTCGTCCTCCTCGGTGCCGACGTTGGTTGCGGCGGCGACCTGGCAACCGCAGTGGTGCTCTGGGTCTCCAGCCTCGTGGGCCCGTTCGTCGCGCTCTCTGCGCTGTGAATTCTTCTTCCGTTTGTCGAAGGTGTCCTTGACGCCTAAGCGCCCAGTATGCCGAGCTCCCGTTCGGCCACCTTGACGTCCGCGTCCTCGGGCTCCGCCTCGACCCTTTGATGGGGATGCTACAGGTGCCCCGCCACGGTTCCGATGAATCACCTCGCCTGGTGCTCTCTCGCGCGCGCGGCGGATGGCGGCGAGGGCCTCGGGAAGCTCCGAGAGGTTGACCGCTGCCTTCTCCGCGGCATCGGCCTGCTCCTGGTTAAGGTCCTCCTCGTCGATGTCGCCGAGCTCCGTGGCGAGGGCCTCGAGCTCGCGCTGCGCGAGCTCTCTCGATTTCGCCGTCATCTTGACCAGCTCCCTCGTCGTACTCGTCCTTGTCGTCGTGCTCGAGGGCGTCCACCTACTTGGGTGGTGGTTGCCGGCCCTTGACGCTTCCTTCTGGTTTGAAGGGGGTCGTTCACGTTGGCTAGCATGCGCGTCTCAAAAAGCAGGATCTTGCAACTGTTTCTGTTCCTGTTCATGCTCTGACTCGTTCATCTGGCCGCCGGAGTTGCAGCCCAGCTGCGCAGCTCTGGGCCTGCGAGCCGCGGCCCCTGACCCAGGCCGGAGTGGACTTTGGACGCCCGAGTGGGTACGGAAAGAATGGGTACATTGCCCAACAACAACTGTTGTCCCAAACCAACAGCGGCCGCTGTTGGGCAAGCGGCCTTCTGTCTCAGATGGACACAGGCCGCGGCGGCGCGGACAGCGAGCCCTGTTCAAAATGAGCCAGATCCGCTGTTGGGCATCGTACCCATTCTTGCCGTACCCATCTCTCGGGCGTCCAGATGGACGGGCATGAAGACGAGCAGGCTGCGCCCGCTCCCGGCCGCCTCCGCGGGGCCAGGGCAGCGGGGGCGCGCCGGCCCCCGGCGCGCTGCCGCAGAGGAGGGGGGCGGGCCGCCCTCGGCCGCCTTCGCGGGGCCACGGCGGCGGAAGCACGCTGGATCACAACGCGCTGCGAAGAGGGGGCGGCGGCCAGGAGTAGAAATATGGAAATTACCCCAGTGCGACCCTACCTAGAAGTTGGAGCCCCCAGGAAAACAGCATTAGTTGCTATGCTATGCTATGTCATGCCATGCTATGCTGCGCTATGGTATGCTATGCTGTGCTATGCTGCGCTATGCTATGCTATGCTATGCTATGCTATGCTATGACATGCCATGCTATGCTGCGCTATGATATGCTATGCTGTGCTATGCTGCGCTATGCTATGCTATGCTATGCTATGATATGCTATGCTATGCTATGCTATGACATGCTGGGCTGTGCTATGCCAAGCTGTGCTATGCTATGCTTAGCTGCGCTATGTTATGCTATGTTATGGCATGTTATAGTATGCTATGTTATGTTATGCTATGCTATGCTATGCGATGCTATGCTGCGCTATGCTATGCTATGAAATGCTATGCTATGCTATGCTTGGCTAAATATGCGATGCTATGCTATGCTCATGCAGCGCTGCGCTATGCTAAGCTAAGCTAAGTTAACCCTCTAGGCAGAGCCTAGGTAGGGAATTACACCCATGCTGTCGTCCGGCCATCGAGGCTAGATCGGCATCTGTCGCACATTGCTTTTGCTTTGCCTTTCCTTTGCTTTGCTTTTGCTTTTGCTTGTGCTTTGCTTTGCGTTGCCTGTGCTTTGCTTTGCTGTCGCTGCTGTTGCTTTGCCTTTGCTTTGCTGCTATGCTATGCGATGCTCTGCCATGCTCTGCTACGCTATGCTGCGCTGTGCTCTGCTGTGCTGTGCTGCGCTATGCTATGCTATGCTATGTTGCGCTATGCTATGCTATGCTGGGCTATGCTATGATATGCTGGGCTGCGCTATGAGATGCTACGCTATGCTATGCTATGCTATGCTCGGCTATGCTAAAGCTCAGCGAAGCTAAGATGAAGGTACGCTAAGCTAAGATAAACCTGAGCTATGATGAAGCTAAGCTGGGCTAAGATGAAATAAGCTAAGCTAATCTGAGATAAGCAACGCCAAGCTAAGGGGACGTAGCTGGGGGAACCGCGGGGCGGATGCCGGGGGAACCGCCCGGGGCGCGTTCCACTGCCCGGCCCCTTTAAGATAGAGAGTAAGAACTCTTCTAGGCAAAGCCTAGGTAGGGAACGAAAAGACAACGGCGTGCTCGCGCCGAAGGACTTGGCCTCGAGCCAACTGTTCGGGACTCTGGACAGACAACGTGGCGCCGAGGCGAGGAGGAGACGGAGGAAAGAGGGCTCTCGTAAGTTGGCGCTCTCGTCAGGCGCTCCCGCTAATCCCTGTTGATGATTTTGAGCCTCCGCGTGAGGAAACAGCCTAGCACGTCGGAGCTTTCGGTGATGTAAACCTCGTTCTCGACGATACGACGAACTCCCTGGTCGGACGCTGTGAGATAATCCGAGATCCTGTACTGGGCCTCCACGGGTACTTCGCGGTCTCGAAAACGTCGGCCGTCGCCCCTCCCTTGCGTGTAGTCCTGGCCGACACAAGGTCTCGAGAGCCTCCGTGGGGTTGCAACTGGTGCGCCGAGATCGGGAGGAACCTATTCCTCCAGGATTGCTTGACGACAATTTCGGTCGGCATCGGCCCGCTGGCGACGCATGGGCTGCAGTCCCCTGCTCTTGAGCGCGAGGGCTTTTCGTATCGCTGCTCCTTGGAGCATCCTGATCCGACGTGCCGTGATTGGATGTTGCACGTCCAACTGAGGCCAAGCAAGACACCACATTCGAACTTCCTCTTTATGCTGGATCCACGACGCTGGTTTCCCATCCCAACTTGGAATGAAACCATATTCTTTGTCGTGCTGGTTTTGGTTCATCAGGCCGGTGATGGTGAAGGTCGGGCTGCCGACCCACAGGCGCACGACCGCAAACACGAGGAACACGAAGAATATGACACCCCGTGCTGCAGGAGGAACTTGCGTTGCGAGAGAGGCCAACAGGCCAATGTCTGGCGCAGCCAGGCTGGAACGGCCCCCGGGCGTGGGAAACAGCTCCGCTACCACTGACGTGGCACAATCAATGTGGCTGATATCTGTCACCACATGAATATAGCTGAATGGTCAAAGCGCCTGCGGCAACATATTTAACAACACATGGGGGAAGAAGCTGCCGACAGTATGCAAAGCGTTCCAAACACATCTGGTATTTTACTTACGCACATTCGTGACCTAGTATACGTTCGTGACCTAGTACACGGCCAACTCGTAGGGGATAAACAGAATTGGTTGGGATTGGTTGGGTGGGGGGCCGGGGCTTATGCTTGGACTTTTTTGTCGCCCGCCATTGCTTTGTATGTGTGTTGTGGGTGGTGGCTCCTTTTCTCCCCGCGTCCGTCCAGCGCCCTCCCCGACGATTGCGGCTTCCAGGCCCGGGATGGAGGGAGGGGGAGGATGAGCTTCATGCGCTCATATTTGGCTTTCCTCGTACCGTGTGCCTTTAACCCTTGACAAGGGTCTTTGGGAGGTCATGGGTGCTGCGCCCTGCTGTTATGAAAGACCTTAGTGGTTCGTTTCTCAATTGGTCCCGTCTTGGGCTTCGGGCTGGAGCTATGAGTGCTTCAACTCCCCGGTTGTCTCCTTACCGAGGAGCTTTCGTGGACTGCCTGACCTGATCTGATCTGACCTCCTCCTCCTCTTCGTCATGATCGTCCTCATCATCCTAAACATCATCATTTCGGATTTCCCAAACCTGGGAACAGGAGACGTCCCGCGTGACTGCCTCCCGTGCCCACTACTGCAATCGCCACAGACCATCCACAAATTGCTTTGACACCGCCGAGACACCATCGTCTGTGTGTTTTTGTCCCATCTTCTCTGTGTGTTTTTTGTGTCTTTTTCCCACAGTGTGTTTTTGTTTGTGTGTGTGTGTGTTTTTACCAACAGTGTGTGTTTTGTGTTTTTTTCCCCACAGTGTGTGTGTGTGTTTTTGTGAGTGTTTTTCCCACAGAACCATCGGGGCATCACCGGGACGCCATACAGAGGGCTTCGGGACACCACCAGACAGCCGCCTGGACACCGCAGGAAGTGCTTCGTCTCTGGCAAGTCGGCCGGCCGCCACTGGAACAACGTAGCGATTCCTCCACGTGGCCGTGGGGAACAAAAACACACAGTGGGGAAACACACACACAGACACACACAGACACACACAGACACACACACAGACACAGACACAGACACAGACACAGACACAGACACAGACAAACACACACACACACAAACACACACAACACACAACACACAACACACACAACACACAACAGACAACACACACACGCACACGCACACGCACACGCACACGCACACGCACACGCACACGCACACGCACACACACACACAGTGGGGAAAACACACACACACACTGGGGGAAAGCACACACACACACACACACGCACGCACACACACACACACACACACTGGGGAAAACACACACACACACACACACACACACACACACACACTGTGGGGAACACACACACACACACACTGTGTGTGTTTTTCCCCACGTGTGTTTTTCCCCACTGTGTGTGTGTGTGTGTGTTTTTTTCCCCACGGGCGCGAGGGATCCCGCGTACCACTCCGCACGCACGGAACTCAACGCACGAAACAGGCAAGAAACTCGAGACTGGACCTCTCGGATTTGGGGATGGCCTCGCCAAAACCCTGTACACCACACACCTCTGATTCATATTCACACGCATATGAAGGCGAGATTGTCCCCCTCGCAAGTGGACGGGCGTCTCCGAAGTGGACAGGCGTCTCCACGGGGCAGGGGTCGGCGGTGACTTGCCCACAAGCGTCCTCGATAATGCGGTGCAGACAACCGCACGGCTGGAGACGCCGCGATACTGGAAGGATGCGCCGACTTTTCGTGAGTCAAGCGAGCGTAATTGCTCACGCAGCAAATCTAGAGACTAGCAAGATAATCACTTCAGCAGGTCCATGCAGGTCCTGAACAGATGAAATTGCCAACACCAATGGCGAATGTGCGGCTTCGATTCCGAGACGCTCGTGCCCCGCCCCGTGTCCCCTGGAGATCCATTCGAACAATCTCCGTCCTGAAGAAGGCTACGACTCGCGTAGCGTCACCTGTGCTCAGCATGATGGAACCCTTCCCACATGCTTCGTCTTTCTCCTTTGTGCAACGCTGTCCCCTTCGTCCCCTCTCTCCCTGCTTCCTTGCATATTCACATGTTCGTCGACGCTCACCTCGGGGGAAGCCATCGGACTGATGCCGAGCTGGCCGCCCAACGCCCCACCTTGAAAGCTGGACGAGCTACCAAAGACTCGCTGTAATTCTGGCTCGTGTGGGCCCAGTGCGGCAACAACAGCGCCATTCATCAGATCAGCGTGCCCAAACTTCAGCTCCACGCCCGACTGGACAACTCCGAGAACCTCCTGGGGGACCGCCCGCGCCGTGCAAGGGCCACTGCGTCGGAGGTTTCGGCCCGCTCCTCGCCTCGAGGCCGTCCCCCTGTTATCAGCCGTTCGGGATCATCTTTGCGGAACCATCTAACCAGCATAATGCGGTGAGGGTGGATTGGGGCTTGCCAGCCCAACCAAAGTAACTTACAGGCGGTCCAAGCGAGGGACCATCGGTTCGTGAAGCAAGAAGACGCTTAAGTCAGACCGGGAGCCTGGACCTGAACAAGGACCGACCGTCCCAGCATTCCTACAGGCATGCCACGAAATGTTCTTAGAACTCAGCAGTATTCAAATAAGCTTACGGTGTCCTTAGAACATGAACCCGATATGTTCAAACAAGACAGTCTCAGCCATACATGTTCTCAGAACATTGCAGGCAAAGCACAAAAGGTTCTTAGGACATCCTCTGGGGGGGACGCTTCGCCACTGAAACACCCTGTGCTTCGCAATGCGTAAGCGCTGGGCTGGGGGGGGTGGGGGCGTCCCTCCAGGCCGACAAACACAAACAGTGCTCCCGTCGCGGGCAAACACGGCGCGCCGAAAGCGCCGCCCCCTGGCTGGGCGCTGTGTGCACCGGCAAAGCTAGGTTAACCCCAGTCGGGGGGGATACCCCCGGCGTTTAAATCGATCGATCCAATGCCACTGGCGGCGTTCATCGGGCGGGTGGTAATGGGAGGTGACCAAAATGGCCCTAAAGGGGCACTTCAGGGCCCCTAAAGGGCCCCTAAAGGGGCCCTACAGGGGCACTTTAGGGGCACTGAAGGGCCCCTATGGGGGGTGAAGAAAAGGGCCCTAAAGGGGCACCTTAGGGCCCCTTTCGGGCCCCTGCTGGCTCCAAAGGGGGCCCTAAAAGTGTCCCTAAAAAGGCCCTACAGGGGCCCTAAAGTGCCCCTGTAGGGCCCTTTTTCTGTCATCCCCAAGTTGAATCACTCTCCATTACCACCCGCCCGAAGTTGACGTAAAATAGCCGCGCCGGAATCGCCGCATCGAGGACACTGCCCCAGGATTCTCATGCCGCGACTCTTTTCGGCTACACGCAAGAGTGACCCTGGGTAAAAGTGACCTTTGGTGCGCGGCTTTTTGTGGGCCGCGGGGGGACCAACCCTGGGCGCGCAAGCCGCTGCTCCTGCTTCGTTTCCAGCCATCTGGGGACCCATCTGTGCCCGCACCAAAGGTCACTCCGGCGAAAGGTCACTCTTACGTCTAGTCGATCTTTCGAGACGGGGCCCCTGGAAATTCTGACCCTTTCCCCAGGGCCGGATTTTGTCCTCCCGGGAGAGGGAGCGATAAGCGGGGGGCACTCGCTCAGGGGGGAAAGCATCCACCTGGAATCGGCGAGGCATCGCCGACAGATCGGGGATGGGCCCTCGAGAGCGAATCCGCATGTTCCTGGGCGGGGTGGGCTCTTAGGCGCCTGTCGGCGATGAGTGGCCGATCGGGGGCCGGTTCGTCTCCCCTTGTGCCCCTCTGCCCCACCTAGCGTTGCCCCTGCTGTTTCCTGGCGGCGAGCGAGGGGAGGAAGTGAGGAGAAAGCCTTCTCAGAAGGCGGCGGGGCCTTTCTCAGAAGCCCTCGCGCCTTCTGAGAAGTCGTGTCTGTCTTCGGGCAAGGCTCAGAAAACTCAGAAAGCCCGGGGACTTCCGAGCCTTCCGAAAAGGCCCGCCCTCTCCCACTTCCCCCCTTTGCTCGCCGCCGAACTTCAGCGCTGACGGATTCAGGCACTGGCGTGGGCCCCATGTGGCCACAGAAGATGGCGCCCCCCCCCCCCCCGCATCTGTTTCCAACGCGTCGGACATGTGTGAAGGGGCCCACAACACACACACAAATAAATACACACGAGTAAAAAGGATTCCCCATATTTTCCCATGTTTTCTGAGGGGGAGGGGTCTTCCCCCCCACTTCCCACAGTTTCCCATCTCTTCTGGTGAATCGGCGATTCATGGTGTCTGTGTGGTTTTTTTCCCTCCTGAAAAGAAGATGGCGCCCCCCCCCCCCCCCCCTCCGTACCTGCTTCCAGCAGCCTGCCAGGCACGCGCGGGATAGGGCATCCGTGCCCCTCCTTAAAATAATATGGCGCCCCCCCCCCCCCCCCCTCCGTACCTGCTTCCAGCGCGTCGGGCGTGCGGGGCGCGAGCCTGCCGCGCGCTTTCCAGGCACGCGCCTTCACAGGGATAGGGCATCCGTGCGCACACAGGGCGGCAGAAGGTCGCAGGGCGGGAGAGGTGGACTGTGTTCACAGGGGGCTCCCCCAAAAACAACAACAACAACACACATTGCAAGATCTTGCAAATTGCAACGAACACTGCAAGACGCATATTGCACAAAAGTAGATTGTGTGCATGAGGGGGCCACATGCGAACCCTACCCCTACCCCACACGATTTCTGAGGGGGCGGGTGGGGTTCACTTCGCTCGGGCCTACCCCCCACGATTTCTGAGGGGGAGGGTGGGGTTCATTTCGCTCGGGAGCTCCCGAGCGAAGTGAACCCCACCCTCCCCCTCAGAAATCGTGGTGGGTAGGGTTCGCATGTGGCCCCTAGTTCAGGGGGCTCCCCCCAAAACAACAACAACAACAAGCATTGCAAGACGTATCTTGCAAATTGCAACGAACATTGCAAGACGCATATTGCACAAAAGCCAACGAACATTACAACAGGTAGATTAGGTAGGTTGCACGTCTCCTGGACCTTCGCGGCGGGCAACAGCCCTGGGTCGCTCGGCCCCTCGGCTGGCCCCGTTCCCTGGCTGATTTTTTGGCTGTTCTGGCTTGCTTTCGTCTGTCCGTCGGTCGCACTGGCCGCGCATGCCCCTCGGCTGGCCCTCGGTCGCTTGGGGCTCTCGGCTGGCCCCATTCCCTGGCTGGTTCTGGCTTGTCTTTGCTGACTGTCGCTTGTGCGTCGGCCGCGCTGATCGCCCCAAGCTCGTCTGCCGCCCTTCGGTCGCTCGGCCCCTCGGCGGGCCCCATGCCCTGGCTGATTTTGATTGTGTTTGTATGGTTTCACCTGTCCGTCGGCCGCGCTGGTCGCTCCAAGCTCGTCTGCCGCCCTTCGGTCGCTCGGCCCCGCGGTGGGCCCCATTTCCCGGCTGGTGTTGTATTGCTGTTTGTATGTTTTCGCCTGTCCGTCGGCTGCACTTGTCGCCCCAAGCTCGCCCGCCGCCCTTTGGTCGCTCGGGTTCCCGGCTGGGCCCATTCCCTGGTTTGCGTTGTTTGTGTTTGTTTGTTTTCGCTTGTCCGTCGGCTGCCCTGGTCGCCCCAGGTTCGCTCCACTCCCTGGCTGATCGTGTTTGTTCTTGTTGGTCTTCGCGTGTCCGTCGGCTGCACTGGTCGCCCGAAGCTCGCCCGCCGCCCTTCGGTCGCTCGGCTCCTCGGCTGGCCCCAATTCCCTGGCTGGTTGTGTTTGGTTTTGCTTATATGCGCTTGCTCGTCTGCTGCACTGGTCGCCCCAGGCTCGTTCCATTCCCAGGCTGACGTTGTTTGTTGTTGTCGATTTTCGCCTGTCCGTCAGCTGCGCTGGTAGCCCCAGGCTCGCCCGCCGCCCTTCGGTCGCTCGGCTCCTCGGCGGGCCTCAGTCCCTGGCTGGTTGCGTTTGTTAATGCTTATGTTCGCTTGTCCGTCGGCTGCACTGGTCGCCCCAGGCTCGCTACATTCCTTGGCTGGTTTTGTTTGGTTGTTTGGTTGTTTGTTTGTTTGTTTGTTTGTTTGTTGGTTTGTTTATGTATGTTCGCTTGTCCGTCGGCTGCGCTGGTCGCCCCTCGGCTGGCCCCATTTCCTGGCTTGTTTTGTTGTTTGTTTTTTGCTTTCACCTGTCCGTCGGCTGCACTGGTCGCCCCAAGCTCGCCCGTCGACTTCGGTCGCTCGGCCCTTCGGCTGGCACCATTCCCTGGCGGGTTTTGTTTGTTTTTGTTTGTTTTCACTTGTCTGGGCAAGCGAAAACACACGAAAACAAACAAACACCAAAACAAGACCAGCCAGGGAACGGAGCCAGCCGAGGGCCGAGCGACCGAAGGGCGGCGAGCGAGCCTGGGGCGACCAGTGCAGCCGACGGACAAGCGAAAATAAACAAAAACAAACAAAACAAGCCAGGGAATGGGGGCCAGCCGAGGGGCCGAGCGACCGAAGGGCGGCAGGCGAGCCTGGGGCAACCGACGGCAAAGTGAAAACAAGCCAAGAGAATTGAAATCAACCAGCCGAACCAAAACAACCAGCGGACAAACGAACACCACCATGAACAACCAACGTCAATCAGGGAAGTGGCCAGGCCCCCCAAAAAACATCTAAAAACATAAATTCTTGAAGCAGGAAGGCACTTAACATAGATTGGGATCTCGGAATCCAGAGAGACCTACTTTCAAGGACCGGCGGGTACAGTCAAAATCTGTAATAAGGACGCGCTGTAAAGGACGCCGGACCCTTGGGTGGTCCTTGGACGCCCTGGTTGAAGCTTTTTGGCCGAACAAATCTCAGGACGAAAGGGGTGCCCTTGGTAGAGCCCTCCTAGATGGGGTCCGAGTAGATGAGGTCGGAGGATCGCGCCGCATCGCCGATACATCGGCGATGCATCGGCGATGCATCGGTGATGCACCGGCGATGCATCGTCGACGTCGGTGATACATCGGCGACGTCGACATGAAGCATATCGGGCCCACATCGAGCCGGGTCGGCGATGCATCGGCGATGCGGCGCGATCCTCCGACCCCATCTACTCCGACCCCATCTGGGGGGCATACCCGTCCTCACTGTGGATGTTCCCTGTATCTGGCGCGCGTGGGCGCCAGGTGCACGGATCGGGGAAGGCCCCCCGCCCCCCCCCGAAACACGGGGCCATCGCAGCTTCGCTGGGCGACGGGGCGTGCAGATGCCGCACGTACGCGGGGCCCGTCGCTGGTCCGCGCGCCTCGATCCCTGCCTCCTCCTCCCCCTCCTCCTCCTCCCCCCTCCCTCCCCTCCTCCTCCTCCTCCTCCTCCTCCTCCTCCTCCTCCTCCTCCCCCTCCTGCTCCTCCTCCTCCTCCTCCTCCTCCTCCTCCTCCTCCTCCTCCTCCTCCTCCTTCGACATGATCAGACGGGACGGGAAGCAAACAAATGCGCGTGGAACGCGTTGTGGTCGCGCGGCCGCTCGCCTCTTGGGGCGCGCGCGCCGCGCTGGGGAACTGCCGGGTAAGGGGGGGGGGCGCGAGGGGACAAGAGGAGGAGAAGGAGGAGGAGGAGTAGGAGGAGGAGGAGCGGGAGCAGGAGGTGGAGGAAAAGAGGGGTAGGGGACTTTGGTCTCGTTTGCCTTCCCAGACATCCCCGCGTCGTGGAAAAACAGGCCGCGTCATGGAACAGTCCCATAACGCGATGTCTTGACGCTTGGCCGGCGCCCCTTCCTCGGACTTTCAACGCCCAGCCCGTGCCCCGCACGCCCCTGGCCCTGCCCCCCCCGATCGGATCCTTGGCGGCGCGGGCCATGCTCTGCTGCGCCTTCGGCGCCAAGCCTGCGCGTGTTGGCGGTGCGCACGAGGGAGTGGAGGGAAGGGGGAGGGCATCTCAGACAGGCGCTGCTTCTCAGCAGGCGCGGGCCGTACATCCTTAGATAAGGCCCGCGCCTTCTGCGAGAAGCAGGGGTGCTTCTAAGGTGCCCTCCCCCATCCCCTTGCTCCCCTCCGCGCGTGGCCGGGCGTGGTGGTGGTGGTGGGGGAGGAGGGCAGGCAGAGCCCCAGAGGTTGGCGTCGGGGGCAATGGGCTCTGTCGTTATCGGTTGTGGCCGTGCTTCCGGGCGGAGAGCAGGTGGACAAGAGGGAGGTGCAGGAAGAGGTGAGGATGGGGGGCGAACAGGAAGAACTATAATAACGAGGAACAGGAGGACGACACGCAGGAACGGTGTTGATCATGATGGTGATGCTGCAAATGATGATGATGATGATGATGATGATGATGATGATGATGATGATGATGATGATGATGATGATGATGATGATGATGATGATGCTGATGATGATGATGATGATGGTGAGGAAGAGGAGGAGGAGATGAAGGAGGAGGAGGAGGAGGATCAGGAGGAGGAGGAGGAGGGGGAGGAGGACCAGGAGGAGGAGGAGGAAAGGAGGAGGATGAGGAGGAGGAGGAAGAGGTGAAGGATGAGGGGGGGAAGACAGACAGACAGACATGCTCGTGGGTTCCCTCGTCAGCTTGGCATCGAACAGATTCAGAATTTTGTAAAGTTCATATCCTGAGGGGCGAAAGTGTTTCAGGCGCCAGTTACAAGCGTGGAGAGCCGTGCGCGCGTCGCGGGGGTGGCCCTCGACTCGGGGCCACCCCCTCCGCCTAGCCTCCCGTGCGACGGAACCCGAAGGCCAGGGCCGTCTTACGAGCAGCCGAGCGGAGGGGGTGCCCACAGACAAGAACCACATCCTGACGCACCGCCCCATGAAGAGGCAGGCCCCTCACTCCGGGAATTTGGTTCTGCGGAGAGCCTCCGAGGGGGCTGGGGGATCTGCCGCGGGAGCCCCGTTCGCGCCCGCGCGGCGCCAGCCGGGGGGGAGCATTCGTCGCAACCGATGTCGGGCGAGGGGGTCTTGGCGGGAGATGGCCAGCAGCTTGTGAAGCCTTGAAACCACTCGCTCTGAGACACACCGGACCTCGCCGATCTCGACAAACATATTTCCTGAACTGCGTGGGTGACCTCATCCTCGACCGGCCTCTCACTGCGAACGTAGTCTGACCATGGCCGCGATAGCTCACATCTCGTTGCTCATCTTCGAAAGCAGCCGATGGAGCGGGCCTGGCGGAGCTGGGCCCGCCTTGTGCACTGCCATCGTGTCCTTCATCGCTTCGGAGGGCCTCCAGCTTCTGTCCATGCATGTGGAAGGGCTCCACCGCGTTCATGATCAGGCCCTTGTCCGTCTCCGTCTGCGTCTGCTGCTGCTTGCCCTGGCCCTCGCCTTTGTCGGGCTTCCCCTCGTGCGCCCCCCGACGAAGGCGCGGCGCCAGAGCTGCCAGCTGCTGGGGGGGTGGCCCATGATCATGTCTTTCCACGTGCTCGCGAAGCCACGCGTAAACTCCTCGTTGCCAAGGCTGCATTCGGCGCTCCGCCACTTCGCCGACGCCGCGAAGATCGCCTCGCGCGGGGGGCCTCTGCTCTCGAAGTCCACCTGCTCGCCTGCCTGCACCTTTTCGCGCGGCGCCTTTGACTGCGCGTCGCGCGCCTTGCCCGTTGCCTCCTGCGACTCTGGCAAGCCGCCCGTGTTGACCTGGTACTTATTGTGCGCGACTCGGGGGGGTCCGCCAACGCGAGGCGCCCCGTCGTCTTCGCCGTCTCGCGGAGGTTTCGGTAGGACCCGCCTCCCTCGCCTTCGCCGCGGCCCTTCGCGCGCGGCGGCGGCTCCGCGCTCTTCGCCGAGTCCGCCGGTGTCGCCAGCCAAGCCGGCTGCCCCTGCAGGGCCACGTTGCCGCTGCCGCCGCCGCGCTTGCTGTGGGAAGGGGCCGGCGAGGTAGCGCCGGTCGTGGTGGATGCCGAACCAGATGGCTACTGAGGCGGTTCAAGTCAGCGCGCTCTACCACGCGCAGTCGACGCGCAAAGATTTCGGAGGGCATTGGTCCGTGGAGCTTTCGAGCGCCGCAAAGGAACAGTGCCCCCGAATCAGAAAACGAGCGCGGCGACGACCAGCAGCCGCCCTTGCGCTCAGCACCGCGTGACAGACCACGCACCGGCTTGTGGGCGATAACGCGTGGCCGGCATTTCGGGCGCGATGTTCTGCTCGAAGATAGTTAAGAAGGTCACGTTTCACACGACATGCTGAATCGCGCCCCCCACCATCCTTCGCCACCCATTCGCGCTTTCATGCGAGATGGATCAGAGAGGGCAGGAACTTCCCGAGGAGGCCGTTGCCCAGGAGGGGCCGAGGGGGGCATTTAGACACGAACCTGGGCCGATCGAGTACCTGCGAAATCTATCGCGATGAAGTCGGGCGCCATCTCGGGGCCCGCGGACCTACAGGGGCACTCCGAGAGCACTTCCACGACGAGGGCCTCTCCCCTCGAACCCCGCAGGCCTCTTCGAAACTCTGCTGAATGCGACGGGCCGGCGGAGACGCGATCCTGTAGCGCGGGTCGATATCTATCGAGCTCCAGAGCTGGCAAAGAGCCGAACAGTGCGCGCAGGAGCTGCTGATGGCTGCCCGGGAAACGCGAAATCTGTTGATGCCAGCGCATGTGCCGCACAAGTTACTATGAGGCGCTTGGGGCCAACTTCCAATAATGTAGCGCTCGACCGTTCGACCACGCAATCGCGCGCTCCCCCTCGCGCGCGCGGGGTGCCTCGGCCTTGCGGCGGCGCGCGAGGCAGACGGTGCAAGTGAGAGTCCGGCCCCTTGCACTGTTGGGGGGTCGACATCATCGCCTCCAGGCCACTCATCGGAGCATTCTGGACAAGACCTTTTAGGATAACCTGGGCCCACTTCCGAGGGTGCCCGAGAGCCCAGAACCCGCCCGTGGAGTAGAAACCCGACAACGCCCGATCAACTTAAGGACCCGCGATGCCAGACAGGACATACGAGGCCCCAAATAACGCGCGCAGTCCTGCACTTCACCTCCAAGAGGTGGGGCTGCGCGATGGCGAAGCCACCCCTTTTTCTTTACTTTAGTGCTGCCCTCCCACGAGACGTGAGACGCAGTGACCCGCGTGTCCCTGTTGGCTCCAAGTCCCGCCTCTTCCAGCTCGTCCTCTAACGACTGGTCGCGCTCTCATCCACCTCAGAAGCTTCGAGATCCTCTGACATCGAAACGCCTCCGTGCATTTTCTGATGCCATCCGCAAATTTATGGAGGCCGAGGTTCGCGCGCGTCTCCTTCCATTCAGCTCTACGATGATCCTCTCGATACTTCCAATAAAAGATAATCCTGCTGAAGGTGCCCTGGAGCAGTGTAACAACACATGGGCCCCCCACGGTGCTTCCCTCGCCTGATTGAAGCCGCGAGGCCCCCTCTCCCAGAGGTAGGAAGACAGCTGCGTGACACCCGAGATCTTTGCCTGGCCAGCGGCGCGTCCAAATCATGAGCAACGAGTGAGTCCACCGACGCGAGGGCGTTGCTCATGTCCTTCAGGCTCGCTGGGAACGCATGGCAATAATGCCGTAACCTCCACGCCGCCACTAGAGCTGCAATGGTCGCTCCCTCACGGCGACGATGCTTGAAGAAGCCGTAGTTGCTCGCGTCGGGATGCGCGCTCAAGATGTCGGTGTCGAAGCACAGGCCCAGCGGGTCGAGGGCGTGAACCACTCGTTTGCCTTTCAACCCTGGAGCCCCCGAGCTTGTGAAGTCCCGCCGCCGAACTGTCGCGCCAGTGACTGGGGGTCCTCGTCGGAGGTCGGATCGCCCGAAAGCCCCCCAACATCGCCCCCGAGAAACTAGACATGTCAGAGCCCCCTGCGTCCGCGCCCACCCCCCAACGACCGCGCGCGAGTCGCTTGTCGGGATGAACGCAGAACTGCCGCAGCACGACGGAAGGAGAGCTCTCTGGCACAGCGCGTCGCCGTCCCGCCTTCTGCGCCACCCGCGACGCCCGCTTGATGTCGCGGCGAGCGCGGTCCTCCATCTCAATGCTCAGGTCGGGCAGCGGCGCCCCCGACAGCGCCGGCGCGGGCGGGTCGACCTCCGTCGTCGACCCGCATGCCTACCCACCTTCTTGTTGCCGTGCTGCTAGCCATTATTCTCGGGCGGGCTGGGCTGCGCGAGTGGCGCGACCGTCGCGCTTTGTTGGCCCGACACTGAATCGACCTGCTTCGCGAAAGCGTCGCATCGCCAGCGCTGGCTTCCGAGCTCGCCAAGCCGCCTCGACCTCCTCCTCCATGCATATTTTGCGTTGCTGCTCGTTCCTGCCGTCGTTGCTGGTGCAGCCGCTGAAAGAAAGAAAAAAACATCCTTTCGTGCCACCTCGAGCCCCTGCCCGTGGGACCCTCGTCCGCGCGCATTGCAGCCACGTCCAACGTCGCCTCGAGAAACTCGTGGGGAAAGCCCCCAGACCTGCGCGCTGCGGGGCCCGCCTCAGCGCGCGCGACAGAGACGTCCTCCGTCGCCCCGAGGGGCTCGCGGGAAGGCCAGTAGCCCCGTGCGCCGCGGGATCCACGTCAGCGCGCGCAACAGGAAAATCCCCCGTCGCCTCGAAGGACTCGCATGGAAGGCCCCCTGGTCCTGTGCGCTGCGGGGCCCGCATCAGCGCGCGTCGCAGAGACGCTTGCCGGAGTCGTCGTCGTCGGGCCCGTCGATCCACCCGTGATCATCATGGTCGGCCTCGCCACTGATGGGCTCGCCGAGCCCCGTGCCCGTGTCTCCGCTGCTCACTCTCCTAGCGAAGCACGGAGTTCAGCGCGCTGATGGATGAATCCGTGGCGCAGTGCAGCGTCGCCCTGATGCTGCGCAGCATGTCCAGGTCTGAACATTGCCTGGGCGACTTCCACTGGCACCCTGTTCAAACAATCGAAGGACTTGTCTGGATCCCCATCGGCGCAACATCTCCGTCCACGTTAGATCCTCCTCGCGAAGTCTAGCCTCCGCCAACGTCAGGAAACCCCGATTCAAGTCGCCCTCTCCTCGAATAACATTCATAATGTTGCTCCAATTTCGCTCCGAGCGCGGGGCCCCCTGAATCTGCGCCGAGAACTTCGAAGCGTCAGAGTGCAACCTGATTGGCGCGTGACCCTGAGGTGGAGAGCCCCTGGACGCCCGCAGCTGCGCGCCCAGTCCACGCAGCGCGCGGCGGTGCGCTATCGCGCCGGCCATGCGCAGCGTGAGGAGCATGACATCGATCGTGGAGCTGCCGCCCTTGGCCCCGAAGTGCGCTGGGCAGACGCCAGCTCGAGATTTCGCCGCCAGCTGATGCTACTTGGCCGCGCTCGTCCGCAACGCCCCCCCGCCCCCGAAGCGACGAGCTTCCCCGGCTGCCGCCGCGCCGCCGCTGCCTCGGCTTCCACCCGCTGCCATTTCAGCGACTTGCGACTGAGGCCAGTGCCGCCGTTCACGTCCGCGCGCGCTATCCGGCAGCAGCGGGCGGGAAGGCAGCCCAGAACTTCGCCAAGCCACCTGCCTAGGATGCGCACCGTCTCCAGGTGCAGCGGCGCCTACGTGGCCCACCTCGGCTGAGGAAAGGAGTGCGCTACCACCAGGCAGTAGTCCTGGCAATCACGCTTCGCTCGAACTGCCAGCGATCGGCCCCCCGCCCCCTTCGGACTAGCCCACGCTCGCGCGATATCTCTGAGACGGCAGGCCCGATTCAGATCCGCCGAGCAGCCCGTGCGACTGGTAGTATAGTGTACTGGACTATATTCACTTTCGATAATCCACTGTCTCTGGATTCAGCGCCGGAGAGGCCCCGCTGCATTTCGGTCGCAAGCCCGCGCCCTCCCAAGCAAGACAAAATCTAACGACTTCCAGCCCCGAAAAATATCCTCAAGCCTGTCTTTCGCGGGCACTTCGAAGGCCCCGGCCGAGCGCCTTCGCGTCTCCCAGCAACGGCGCGCGAACGCGCGGAGGCGGAGTGCGAGGAAGCGCCGGCAGCGGTTGCCGTGAAAAAAAACCCGGCCTGCTGCCAATTGAAATTGCTCGAGCAAGCGCGGCAGCTGGAGGGCGAGGAGGGGTGCAAGAGGGGGCGCCAAGACGGGGGGCGGGAGAGGATGAGGTCGAGCGCAGCTGGGGGCGACGAGCTCTCCACTGCCTCGCTCGCCCGCCCGCCCCCGCGCCCGGATCGCGCTGTCGCGGGGCGCCCCAGGGTCGAGGAGGGCCCTCTGCCTCCCCCGGGTGGGGGGGCGTGCGCAGACGGACTGCCTCGACCGGCGCCGGAGCATCCCTGACGTCTTTGCCGACAGACCGATGAGATGCCAATGGGGAAACGTGATCCAAATATTTAAAGAAGCCGGGTTAGCCACAGGGCTCAAGGCGAAGCCTGCGCGCGCCAGGCATCGGGGGCCGAAAAGCAAGGAACGCTGCCCATTGGGCCGAAGTCATGGCCCGCAGAGTCACGGCTATCATCGCAACCACGCGCGCTGCGCCTCACGCTGCGCGGCAAGTTTGCGGGCCACGAGCCGAAACAAGTTTTGAACAACATGTGGCGCCGAGCTGCGTGGAGGGGCGCCCGCGCCTCTCGAAGCCGCGCCCATGCACCCTCCGTTTTGGGAGGAAGAGGGTCTCCCGACCAGCTCGAGAGCCTTCGCGCCGGGGCCCGAGAGATGAAGTCGTTCGCAACTTGTTCGCGGATCGTGGATGCGAGAACTCTCTGCCGCGTGGGCCTGCGCCCCAGAGATCCCTGACCGACGGGCCGAAAAGCCTCCCGCCCCCCGTCGCCATCGGCGACCCCTTCCCGCTCCTCTTAGGACCAAGGGTCTAAGGGCAGCCAGCGGCAGCGTGCGACATCAGGGCAGCTAGCGGGCCCATTTGCCAGTGCGGCGGGGTGAAACGGAGGGGCGCCTGGTTCAGCGTCGCAAGTGGACCTCTCTCAGCAGCCGCCCGCCGCAGACGCTTTACCAGCGGTGGCCAGGCTCTCTGGAGGGAGGCGAGCTCGCAGCGCATTCTAGCTGCTGCGCGCTTGGCGACCGGGGGCGAGATTGTTGGTCCGCCAGCGGACTCCAAGCTGAGCCAGTCTGAGAGTCGTGGGGCCGATGCCGCGCGCCTCCAGTAGCGGGCAAATCAGACGCTCCCTGAGCAGCCTGGGGGCAGGGGGGGGGCCTGGGCAAGGTGAGGGTCGCGCGAAGACGCCCGGTTGGGATGCGATCTCAGGGCGGCGTCGGCGCCGGCCCCTGTCTTGGCGGACTCTCGCACGCAAGAAGACCGCCTGGGCCACGGCGCGCCTCGATCGACCGAGAGGGAGGCCCCGGGGCCCAGGACAAAACCAAAGTAGAGAAGCGAATCGGCAATTGCAGATTTTACCCACGCATCGCATTCGGCATTTAGCTGCGCTTTGTCCCTGCCAGGCCGCGGCGCTAAGGGCTTCCCCAGGGATGCCGCTTTGCACTGCCTAGATTTGACATGTAGACGGGCCAGGGACTCAGCAAAACCAGAGACGCAAGCCATTTCTCAACCCTTTGGCCTCCAGAATCGCGCTGCGCGCGTCGTCGGCGCGGCGGCGCGCGGCGTCGCGGGGCCTGGGCTGCGCAGGCCGAGCCATGTCAGCGCAGAACGCGTTCAACGCTATCGCGTGCATCGATCCCGAAAAGCCAGGCATGACCCAGCACAGGAGGTCCCAAGGGCCAGGCGAGGCCATGTAGCAGGGGCGATGGAGGTAGAGCATCTGCACGCTGGTCTGGAATCCCTCGGGCACCTTCGCGAAGCGGACGTCGAGGGGGGCCCGCTTCTAAGAGACAGAGGGGGGGCCTGGGAGGAGTCGAAGGCGAACAGGAAAGGCTCGAACGGATCCGACCCCGAATGCCCCCCCCCCCCCCCCCCCGGAGTAGGAATGCGGGCGCGCGCGTCCAGGTCAAGGACGCTCGCTCGGAGTTGACGCCCCTAGGTGGAGCCCCGCTGGATAGAGACTCCGAACTCGCCGATCCAGGAGAGAACGCCGACGTTCAGATGCGCCAGCTTGCAATTTGGTTGGGCGCGCTCTTGAGACCAATGGGGCGGGCACCCCTTCCGCGTCGAATGGCGCGGGCCCCAGGGAGTTCCTCGTCGGTGGACAGGTCGCGTCTGTCGGTGCGATTGCGCCAATCGAGGCCCCGTGCCTGGCCAGAACAATCCCTCCAGAGCATGGGTAGCAGAGCATCTTCGTGAGAGCAAAAGATCCGCCGCCTGCGGACTGCGCGGGGTGGGGGAGCTCATCGGAGCCTGGGGAAGCTCCCACCACTCTGGCCAGGAACGAAAAGAGACGGCGCAAGCTTGGAAAAAGGGTGGGGCGGGTGAAGTCGGCCATTTGCCTGCAGCGGGGCGCGTGCTTTTCGCCCTGCGGGTGGCGCGGTGGGTCGCGCTGGACGGCGGAGTCCCAGTGCGCGCCCAGGGATAAGTTCCGCTCCTGCGCCGCCTGGCTGAATGTCGGGCCCGCGTCGCCCTGGGGGCCCAGAAGAACCGTGCCAGCGGGGCAGCGGCGACGACCGGAGGGCGACCAAAGCCTCTCGCGGCGGCGGGCAGAACGCCGCGGTGCAACGCGCCGCCGGACACCTGCAGGGCGCTCTGCCGCCGTCTGACCGCGTTGAAGGGTAATGAGCTTCGCGCTCTTGAGCCTCCTGGCGTTGAGGACCAGAATGAAGGTCGCGACGTTGCGCGGCATCTAACTTCGAGATCTGCGCGCCCGTCGCGCGAAGATACTAGGGCACCCAGGAATGACGCGCCAGCGGAGATTGAACAGGCTGGGCATACTTTCGCCGAAGGGCAAACTGGCAAAACTACGCGCAATCATGGACATCTGCCGTTTGCATCGAGGACGCCGCTGAAGTTGATGGCTGCGAACGAGGCACCCCGCCACTCGCCGACAGCAGGTGGCGAGCCACAACTTCTCAACCGGCGCCCGAATCGCATTTCTTCGGCACGGTTGCTCATGTTCGGTGACGGCGTGCTCGAACAGAAAGCTCAAGCATATGGCCTTCGAGATCGGGGGGTCTCTCTCTGCGTGGGCTTGCTGTCGGCCGCGGTGATCGCGACCAGGACATGGGCGCTGATTCTGCTCAGAAAGAACTCAGCAGGCTCCTCGCAGGTGGTCTTGGACTGGTTGACGTGGGTCAAGACGCCACGGTGGGGACGCAACGAATACTCGATCAACTCTATTCGCAGTCTGGGTGTCTCGGTGAAAATTCGTAGGTCGGTCGATAATCATCAATTTTCGCAATGCCTTTCCAGATCTGGTGCCAGATCGCATCGCCAGGGCTGCCCGCGCGCGCGGTGCGCAGCCTGACTGGAACCAGCAGCGGGCGGATCAGCTTCAGGGACTGAGGCGCCAGCGGCGCCAGGCGGAACTGCAGCGGGAAAGCCGGGGTCGCTGGCAGCAGCCGCGCGGTCTGCCCTCGACGCCGTCGCCGTTGGCGTCGCAGACAGGGCCCGGGGGGCGGGAGTAATTGCCGGCAACCATCCAGCGGCCGCTGTGGAAGACCGCGCCCGACCCCTTCCCCTGCGAGTGGGGAAATGGGGGGGGGGGGGGGGCGCTGCCTGCCAGTTCTGCCAGGGCCCTGCCAGTTCGGGGTGCCGATTCGAAGGTCCTCGCCCCACCTGATCGTTGGACTGGCGGGAAAGAGAAAGAGCCAGGACAGCTGCGGGGCGGTCGGCGTTCGCGTCGGAGATGTCGAAGTCGCCAAAAAGCATCAGGGACTGCCGCGGCGGCCCGCGGTGAACCTTGGTCTGTTGCTCGCGGGCCAAGCTCTGGCGATGTCGAAGTTCAGCCAGAAGAATTTCATGGCGGTGCGCGTTCAAGTGAACGAGGGTGAAGCCAGTCTCGCGACGGCGGGCAAGCCTGCGCCGGGACGCGGCCAGGCGCCTCTCCCACGCGACGAACGTCAAGCACGGGCGCGAAGTGGGCGGGGAAACGAACCCGAGGCGCCACCGCCAGCGCCGGCGCCGGGAAGATCCGCCGAACATAATGGCTAATAATTGTGTCAATAGCGCTGCAAAGCCTAGGCGACGGCTGCTGAGTTGCCTCGAACCTCCTGATGAGCGATGATGGCGGAACTTCAATTCAGGGAACTGCGGGCCTCCAGCTTCTTGGCGACGCCAGTCGAGGCGCGGCGGAGCAGGGGGGGCGGTCCCAGGGGGCGAACCACGCCTCGGTACTCCCCGTGAAACTCCCCGCGCACGTGCTACATAACCCGCGTCGCCGCACGGCGGCGGAAGGGGTCCTTGACGAGGGAATCGTGGTAGGGCTTGGCCAGCTGCGCGTCGGCGAACCCGGCGTTGCCCTTGCAGATCCAAGGGGGCTCGTTAGGGTCAACTTCGATGGCGACCAACAGTTCCCACTGGTGGCTGGCGATACCGGCGTTCCTATTGCCGAATACTCCTTTGCCGAGATGCTTAGATAATGCTTCCGATCCACGCCTGGCAATAAGTTCGCGAACTTGGGCGCGCCGGCTCTCGTCGAGGCCAGCGAACTGCTGGGCCGAGCGACCGATGGGGGGGCCCGCGGAGAAGCGTCGCCACGTGCTACGGTCATCTCGAGGAGCGGCGAAGGCCTATCCGGCGCGACTGTCGAGGGTAGCGCCCGCATCACCGTTGAACCGAAGCGCAAAACGACGGGCGAGACCATCGCCTCCCAAGTCGCACTGATCACCCATAGCATAGCCAGCAACACGACGCCGAGGTGAGATCGCGTCACGCACCAGGGGGGGAATATCCGCCCGTGCGGAGCCGCCGCAGGCTGGCGTGCACGCAGCTGCCGTCGGTGCAAGTGAGGCCCCCGTCCAAGGCCAAGTCGTCGATCCGCCCCACGCTCGGAGCGCAGGCGCGCACGCCCTCTAGCTCCCGCGCGGCGCTGCAGGCTCACATCCGGATCGGGCAGCGGCTATTGTGGTGTGGGGAAATCGCTCCTTCAAGCAGGATTGTTTGCGTGTTGGGAGGAGGGGGGTGGCATTTTTCCGCGGAGACAAGCATACCGCCACACAGCTGCAAGCTGCACACAAGCCTCATCAGCGAGATGAGCAGGCCAGCTCTCTCGCCCATCAACCCGCGTTGCGAACACAATCGCGCTGAAACCAAAACTGTGAGACAAACTCGGTACGAGGAGATCGGAGGATGGGGGGAGGAACAACGTCTTGTGCCCGTTCGCGAAATTCAGCGCACGTATCCCGCCCATGCGAGCAGAACGGGCTGGCCGCCGCACTCGCCGCCCATCGCGCGCAGGCCCGCCGCCTTGCTCGCAGCCAGCACGAGGCTTTCTTGTACCCCTCAGGTCGTCGGCTCAGGGCCGCGTAGCACAGAGGGGCAGAAGAAACACGACGATGGGCAGAGGAGAACGAGGAGGGGAGGGGGAGGGAGAAGGAAGCGGATGAGGAGAATGAGAAGATGAGAAGGATGACAAGGAGGGGCTCGAGGTGATGATGATGATGACGATGATGATGATGATGATGAGGGTGAGGATGATTATGATGATGTTGTTGATGGTGATGATGACGATGATGATGCTGATGATGATGATGAGGATGATGATGCTGGTAATGATGAAGATGATGCTGATGATGATGCTGATGATGATGCTGATGGTGATGGTGGTGATGGTGACGATGCAAGTGGCGGTGAAACTGCTGATGATGCTGATGATGCTGATGATGCTGATGATGGTGATGCTGATGCTGCTGCTGAATACGATAATGGTGGTGGTGATGGTGATGCTGATGCTGATTGTGATGATGATGCTGATGAGGATGTTGATGACGGTGGTGGTGGTGGTGGTGATGATGATGATGCTGATGCTGATAATAATAATGATGCTGCTGATAATGATGATGATGCTGATGATGATGTTGATGATGATGATGATGATGACGATAAGCGAGGCGGATGAGGGTGAAGAGGAGGAGGGGGAGAAGGTGGAAGAAGAGGAAAGACAACTTTGATGATGAGGGAGGGAAAGGAAGATGAGGAGGGAGGAACATGACCGATGAGTGAGGAGGACGAGGGAGGGTCTGAAGGAGGAGAAGGAGGACGAGATGGGGGAGGAGAAGGAATGATCATCGAGGATGCAGGTTTTGCAAGTTTTCGGACAACTTGGGCCTCCCTGGATACATAATTGGAGAAGAACCAGAATGAGGTGGGGGACGGAAAATAAGGGAGATGTGCCGAGGATCGAGATGTTGAAACGTCTTCGGCCTTTTATGGGCCCCTGAAGGTCTCTAGAGGCCCTTGCAGGAGGAGCAAGCAGGAGGTGGAAATGGCTTGCAGACGTGGAGCTGAGGACGAGGAGGGAGGAGGGGTGGCTCCTCCTCCTCCTCCTCCTCCTGCTTCCTCCTCCTCCTCCTCCGCCTCCTCCTCCTCCGTTCTCTCCACTCTCTCACTCTCTGGCTCTCTCTCTCTCTCTCACTCTGTAACGCGCTCTCTCTCTCTCTCTCGCTCTTTCTCTCCCTCCTCCTCCTGCTCCTCCTGCTGCCTTCCTCCTCCGCCCTCCTCCCCCTTGCTCCTCCATCCCTCATCCTGCTCTTCGCGATTGTTCCTCTCGCGGCGGTCGCTGACGGCCCGCGCGGGCGAGCCCCTCAGCGCCACCGTCTTGCCCAGGAGCCCTCTGGAGTGGCCGGACCGCCGGCGCCGTGGTTGGCGTCTTTTTCCTCGATCTCGGCCTCCAGGGGCCGTCCTTGGGCCAGGGGGCCATCGGACGGCATCAGGAGAACCCCAGCTGTTGTTGGCGGCCGCTCGCATGCACTCATCGCTGAGGGCCAGGGAAGCGACGAGGAGAAGGACGAGGAGGCAGAGCGTCACCTGGGCGGAGTTCGCCTGGTTACTTGACATCGGGAGCCTCGGGAGCCTGCGGAACCCTCTCTTTGGTTTAGACGTCCACTGCGAGCCGTGCAGCTTTGGCAATCGACAGGCTCGCCCGAGGGGAAAATTATGAGCGCGAGGCATCACCCACTCCCCCTCTTGCTCTGAAGGAGACGTTGCAGCACGACGACGATGAGGACGACGGCAAGGGGTGAGGACGCCGGCCGCACCAGGCACGGCCTCGTGCTGCCCCTTGCTCACATCGCGGCCCGGGCGGGCGCGCTTGAAGTGAACTTCCTGACTTGCTTCCCTAGGCGGCACGCCCGGGGGGGAAGTGAGAAGGGGCGGGCCTTCTCAGAAGGCTCGGAAGTTCCCCCGCCTTGGAATTGTCGTTGCCATCGCGCCTGATCGTCTTCGCGCCGTCGGCGTGGACACTTCTTGTCCGGGCACTGGAGCGGGCAAGCTTGGAATCAACCTCCTGGCAACAACGCCGGCCACGCGCTTTCGAGAAAGACAGTGATCACGTTCGGAGGGGAACGGGTTGGTAAGATGCAGGGCACGACTGTGTGATAAACACATGCAACATACGCGATAATACGGACGGTCTGGCTCATTTCTCCCAGCCCCACCCTCCTCACACAATAATTCAGAAGAAGGAAAACCATAAACTTTTGGCAGTTCGCGCGGATTTCTCCGCGCCGACCGCCAACAGATATACGGTTATGGCATTTTCTCCTCGTCGAATCTCTCAATAGCACGAGGCCCTCCGCTTGCCAGACAGAAGAGCTCGTGGAGTCCCAACCCCGGATGGCAGGGCGCCCGCAAGGCATGCAAAAGCCTCTCGGAGGAGCTCGATGGGCTCCTGGAGAAACTTCTGGAGAGTTTCCAGGCAGACGGGTCGGGAAACGCTCAGAAAATGCCTCTCGTCGGGACCCGCTGCAAGTTCAGATAAATCGCGCTGGGGACTTTTCACCGAAGCCGGAACGAGCTCTGGGGCTACGTTGCGGTTCCGGCTTCTTAATCTGCAGCCCTTTGAGCTCTCCATGGAGCTATCTGGGAACATCTCTCAAGAATATGAGACCATCTGCCGGCCAACGCGCGTCATGATGCTTGGGAGCGTGCTCTCCGTCACGGGCTTCGAGACCTGGCGCCCACGCGGCTTGGGGCCCTCAGAGGGCTCTGGGCCGAACGTCGTCCCATATTCGGCCTCGCTTTTCAGCGCGGGGGCGCGCTGTCCCTACGCACTGTGCTGCATGCGCGGCTGGACCTAGGACATCAATCATATCCTTCAAGGACATGAGACCCTCCGCTGGCCAAAATGATTAACATTCGAGGGTACCGGCCCTCAGGATGCACAAGAACATCCAGCAGACACGAAGAATTTCAGGGTACCCTCCCCGAAACGACCTCGATCTTATACCTCGGTCCGACTATACTGGTGTGAGCAGCAGGAGCCCTCTCGGCAAGCCTGGTGCTCGGCATCGCTCGGACGTCCATTCCCCGTGCATGTTTCGGCTTCGTGCGCGTTTTTTTTTGTCGCAAGATGGCCCACAAAGCTCCTCGATGGTCGTTGACGAGAAGAAGCGCGCACGTCCGCTTGATGCCATGGGTGTGGGAACAAGGGTCTAGGACGAAAACGGAGAGAAGGGGTCGTACTGTCTGGGCAGAGGGATAAGCAAACACAAAATAGTCGTCGGCTTGGGTACGCAAAGGTGCACATTTGTTGCGATAAGCGCGAGGCAACATAGGAACCCTTAAACGCGGCCGGAGTGCATTCAGCCCCTCGGACACTGGCAGCCCTTTGTCCTATCGCCAAAACATCTAGTGCCAATCCTCTACGAAAAAAATTGAGAGAACGAGCTGCCTGCAATCACTCGGGCAATGCGGTGGCAGGCCAAGGAGCAGCCAGAGAGGGAGGCGAACCAGGCGGAGCAGGAGAGGAACAGAGAAGGTAGCACAACGGCAACATACACGCTCAAGCGTTGAGGTCGACGATGCAAGCCGCGGGGAAGGGCTGGCGGACGATGGCGAGCAGGAGCAGGAGAAAGAGGTTGGAAGGCGAGGCAGATGGGGCGGGAGCGAGGGCGGGAAGGGCGGCGCAGCCGGACGGTTGGGAGAGGACGCGGAAGGCACTGGCAGAGGGTGAGCGGGCCGATACATACATGCTTTGCACCCTCCCCAACATCGGCAGCGAGCGAGAGGGGGAAGTGGGAAGGAGGAGGCCTTCTCAGAAGGCGGCGGGGCTTCTCAGAAGCCCTTGCGCCTTCTGAGAGGTTGTCTGCGTCTCCGGGGAAGGCTTAGAAAACTTTCAGAAGGCCGGACGACTTCCGAGCCTTCTGAAAAAGCCCGCCTCCTATCATTTCCTCCCCGGGCTCGCCGCCGACAGCCCCATGCACTCTCACGGCAAGCCGTTGATGGTGATCTTGTTCATCTTGATCGGCTCGATCGGATTATCATCTTTGGTCTTCACCTTGCTGATCGCCTCGACAATATCCATCCCGCTGGTGATCTTGCCGAACACAGGGTGCTTCGATGCACCAGGTGAGAACCAATCCAAGTTTGAGTTATTAGCAACGTTGATGAACATCTGTGAACCACCAGAATTTTTCTGACCGGTGTTTGCCATGGACAGCGTACCAATTGCGTTTGTATCCTTGCTGATGTTCTCGTCCTTGATGCATCCACCGTTGAACCTCTTCTCCGTTGCTCCAGTCTTCAAATTCTTGTACGTACCATTCTCTGGACCACCAGTGCCGGCTCTGCTCGACTTGGGGTCCTTTGCGTGCGGGCATCCGAACTGGTTCATGAAGCCTGGGATGACGCGGTGAAAGTGAATGCCATCGTAGAAGCCCTTTTGACAGAGGTCGATGAAGTTAGAGGCCGTAATGGGAACACGGTCCAAGTAGATCTCGGCCTCGAAGGAACCCATCGTCGTGTCAAACACTGCGGTGGGATTCGGCACCGCCTCGCCCTGCGCCCCCCTGCTGGAGCCTTCGGCGTCGGCAGCCGGCTTCGAACCACCGCAGCCCATTGCGACGACTGCCAAACAGGCGAAGCGCAACTCTTCTGGAAGACGAGCGGGGCTACTATCTGCGCTGCACGGACTTCTTTGGCCACAGCGGCTGCGGACGAGGGGGCCGAGAAGGGCGGAGAGGAGGACAAGGGTAAGGAGGGAACGAGGAGCGGCAGCTCTAGGAGGGAGCAGGATGAGAGGGTAGCCCCCCCAAAACTCGGATCTACCTGAAACCCTTCTTCTTCTTCTTCGAACTTCTCTTCGGATGTCTTTCTCCGTGAACCTTCTCTCGGCACTTCCCATTTCAAACTCACGCTTGGACGCCTACTGTATCGAGCGGGGGGAGGAGGGAGAGCTGAGGTCGAACACTGGTTCTATCTGACGCTACGGCTCTCTTCAATCTTTATGTTTGATACAATCATGCGTCTGCCTGTGTTTTCCGATGTCTGGAAACGCGTATACGAGAGATTTCGCTATGGCGTCGGATAGTGATCGAGCATCGCATGAAACACCTCTGTTGGAGAGATCGCCAAACACCAAGCCCTTTGTAAGGCTGGCATGCGAAGTTCGGCAGTCCCCGCAGAACATCAAGGAAAACAGTGATACATCAAGAACACCCAGCGAAAAACAAGGAACGACATACACAACAATGTGTTTTCATTTGTTTTCACGTGCTTGCATTTACTCATCGATTCTTTCACAAGAATTCATTCCCAGCCGTGCTGTGGTGTTGGGTCCTCGTTTTGAGAGAGAGGGGGAGAGAGAGAGAGAGAGAGAGCGCCCCGCATCACATCTCCTCCTTATCCACCTGCTGCCACACTCCCGCCTCCGTGCATCATCCTCATCACCATCATCATCACCATCCTAATCATCATAATCATCAGCATCGTCATCATCGTCATCGTCGTCGTCACCATCATCACCACCAGCATGGCCACCACCATCACCATCACCTTCACCACCATCATCATCACCATCATCATCATCACCATCGTCATCACCATCACCATCACCATCACCATCATCATCACCATCATAGTCAGCATCATCAGCATCGTCATCATCATCATCATCATCGTCATCATCACCACCACCATGACCACCGTCATCATCATCATCATCATCATCACTATCATCACCATCACCAGCATCATCATCATCGTCGTCATCATCATGAGTAACATCACCATCAACATCACCATCATAACCATATTCGTCATTATCATCAGCATCGTCAACATCAGCAGCCTCATCACCATCACCATCAGCATCATAATCACCATCATCAGAATCATCATCAGCATCACTAACATCAACACCATCACCATCACACTTACCATCACCATCACCATCACCAACATAATCATCACCACAATCACCATCGCCATTATCCGAATCACCATCCCCATCCTCATGCTCCTCCTCCTCCTCCTCCTCCTCCTCCGCCTCCTTCCCCTCTTGATCATCACCATCATCATCATCATCATCACCATCATCCTCGTCGTCATCGTCATCATCATCATCATCATCATCATCATCGTCATCATCATCATCATCAATCATCATCATCATCATCATCATCATCACCATCACCATCACATCATCATCATCATCATCATCATCATCATCATCATCATCATCGTCATCATCATCATCAACATCATCATCATCATCATCATCATCATCATCATCATCATCATCATCATAAACATCATCATCACCATCATCATCACCATCATCACATTCATCATGGCCGTAATCATCACCATCATCGCTATCACTCCCGCTTCGGCACACCCGTCACACGCTTCGTGGCCCCATGCGGAGCCCCACCTACGGTCCACTTGGCGCCGCCCGCATCACGCGACACCCCAGTATCGGCACACCCCTCAGATGCTTCGTGGCCCCATAGGAAAACCCACTTACGGTCCCATTGGCACCGCCCGCATGCGGGCGCCGCCGCCGTTTCGGCACACCCCTCACACGGCTCGTGGCCCCATGGGGAGCTCCGCCTAAGGTCCACTTGGCGCCGCCGCAGGTGGGCGCCACCCCGTTTTCACCCCTGACACGTTCCGTGGCCACATAGAGGACCGAAGGCCCCAGTGGCGCGCCCGCGTGTGGGCGACACCCTTGTTTCGGCGCACCCCTCAAACGTTTCGTGGCCCCATGGGAAGTTCCACCGAAGGCACCAGTGGCACCGCCCGCATGTGGGCGCCACCCCGTTTCGGCACACCCCTCACACGCTTCGTTGCCACATAGGGAGGAGCTCCACCGAATGCCTCAATGGCGCCGCCCGCATGTGGGCGCCACCGCCGTTTCGGTACACCCCTCACACACTTCGTGGCCCCATTAGGAGTTCCACCCTCTCAAACGCTTCGCTGCCCCATAAGGAGGAGCCCCACCTACGGTCCCAGCGGCGCCGCCCCCATGTGGGCGCCACCCCGTTTCGGCACACCCCTCACACGCTTCGTTGCCCGGGGCTCCACCGAATGCCCCAATGGCGCCGCCCGCGTGTGGGCGCCACCGCCGTTTCGGCACACCCCTCACACGTTTCGTGGCCCCAATGGGCGCTCCACCGAAGGCCCCCATAGCGCCGCCCGCATGTGGGCGCCACCCCCGTTTCGGCACACCCATCCGCGTTTCGTTGCCCTATAGGGGGCTCCGCACAATGTCCCACTGGCGCCGCCCGCATGTGGGCGCTACACAATCTTGGCACACCCCTGACACGTTCCGTGGCCACATAGAGGACCGAAGGCCCCAGTGGCGCGCCTGCGTGTGGGCGACACCCTTGTTTCGGCGCACCCCTCAAACGTTTCGTGGCCCCATGGGAAGTTCCACCGAAGGCACCAGTGGCACCGCCCGCATATGGGCTCCACCCCGTTCCGGCACACCCCTCACACGCTTCGCTGCCACACAGGGAGGAGCTCCACCGAATGCCTCAATGGCGCCGCCCGCATGTGGGCGCCACCGCCGTTTCGGTACACCACTCACACACTTCGTGGCCACATAGGGAGCTCCACCCCCTCACACGCTTCGCTGCCCCATAAGGAGGAGCCCCACCTACGGTCCCAGCGGCGCCGCCCGCATGTGGGCGCCATCCCCTTTTCGGTTCATCCCTCATACGGTTCGTGGCCCCATAGGGAGCCCCACCTACGGTCCCAGCGGCGCCGCCCGTATGTGGGCGCCACCCCCGTTTCGGCACACGTTTCGTGGCCCTACACGGGGGGCTCCACCTACGGTCCCAGCGGCGCCGCCCGCACGTGGGCGCTACACCGTCTTGTCACACCCCTGACACGGTCCGTGGCCACATAGAGGGCTCAACCGAAGGCCCCAGTGGCGCCGCCCGCATGTTGGCGACACCCTTGTTTCGGCGCACCCCTCACACGTTCCGTGGTCCCAGTGGCGCCGCCCGCATGTGGGCGCCACCCCGTTTCGGCGCACCCCTCACACGTTTCGTTGCCCCATAGGGAGCTCCACCGAATGCCCCAATGGCGCCGCCCGCATGTGGGCGCCACTCCCGTTTCGGCACGCCCCTGACACGTTTCGTGGCCCTATACAGCGTTCCCAGTGTGCCCTAGTGGTGCCGCCCGCATGTGGGCGACACCCCTGTTTGGTTCCCCCCTCACACGCTTCGTGGCCTTATAAGGCGTTCCACGTGTGGCCTCAGTGGCGCAGCCCGCATGTGGGCGCCAGCCCTGTTTCGGCACACCCCTCACGCGCTTCGTGGCTCTGCAGCTCGTACGGTCCGAGTGGCGCAGACGCATGTGGACGGGGCCACTGGGGCAGGAGGAGATCCCTATGGGGCCACGAAACGTGTGATGGGTGTGCCAAACTGGGTGCGGCGGACGCATGTAGACGGTGCCGCTGTGGCCTTCGGTGGAGCTCCCTATGGGGCCACGAAACGTGTGAGGGGTGTGCCAAAATGGGTCTGGCGGACGCATGCGGACGGTGCCGTTGGGGCCTTGGGTGGAGCTCCCTTTGGGGCCACGAAGCGTCCAAGGGGTGTGCCGGAATGGATGTGGCCGACGCATGTGGACGGTGCCACTGGCGCCTTCGGTGTAGCTCCCTTCGGGGCCACGATGGGAGTGGGGGACGCATGTGGGCGGTGCCACTGCGGCCTTCGGTGGAGCTCCGTATGGGACCACGACACGCGCGAGGGGTGTGCAGAGATGGGTGTGGCGGACGCATGTGGACGGTGCCTCTGGGGCCTTCGGTGGAGCTCGCTATGGGGCCGCCGGCCGTGTGAGGGGTGTGCCGAAATGAGTGTGGCGGACGCATGTGGACGGTGCCTCTGGGGCATCCGGTGGGGCTCCCTATGGGGCCACGCTGCGAAACGTGTGGGAGGTATGCCAGAATGGGTGTGGCGGACGCATGTGGATGGTGCTACTGTAGTAATAGCTGTAGTAGTAGTTGTAATCGTAGTAGTAGTAGTAATAGTAGTAGTAGTAGTAGTAGTAGTAGTAGTAGTAGTAGTTGTAGGTGTAGTAGTAGTAGTAGTAGTAGTAGTAGTAGTAGTAGTAGTAGTAGTAGTAGAGTTCGTAGTCTTATTACTAGTAGTCGTTGTAGTAGTAGTCGTAGTAGTAGTAGTAGTAGTAGTAGTAGTAGTAGTAGTAGTAGTAGTAGTAGTAGTAGTAGTAGTAGTATGTTGTAGTCGTAGTAGTCGTAGTAGTTCGTAGTAGTAGTTAGTAGTGTAGTAGTAGTAGTAGTAGTAGTAGTAGTAGTAGTAGTAGTAGTAGTAGTAGTAGTAGTGGTAGTAGGTAGTAGTAGTTGTAGTAGTTAGTAGTAGTAGTCAGGTAGTAGTAGTAGCAGCAGCAGCAGCAGCAGCAGCAGTAGTAGTAGTAGTAGTAGTAGTAGTAGTAGGTAGAAGTCGGTAGTAGTAGTAGTTGTAGTAGTTAGTAGTAGGTAGTAGTAGTAGTAGTGTAGTATAGTAGTAGTAGTAAGTAGTAGGTAGTAGTAGGAGTAGTTAGTAGTAGAGTGTAGTAGTAGTAGTAGTAGTAAGTAGTAGTAGTAGGTAGTAGTAGTAGTTGTTCGTTAGTTCGTCGTGTAGTAGTTGTAGTCTAGTTAGTTAGTAGTAGTAGACGTCGTCGTCGTGTCGTGTGCGTAGTACTGTCCGTAGGGTAGTGTAGTAGCTAGTAGTAGTAGTAGTAGTAGTAGTAGTAGTAGTAGTAGTAGTAGTAGTAGTAAGTAGTTTCGTAGTAGTAGTAGTAGTAGTAGTAGTAGTAGTAGTAGTAGTAGTAGTAGTAGTAGTAGTAGTAGTAGTAGTAGTAGTAGTAGTAGTAGTAGTAGTAGTAGTAGTAGTAGTAGTAGTAGTAGTAGTAGTAGTAGTAGTAGTAGTAGTAGTAGTAGTAGTAGTAGTAGTAGTAGTAGTAGTAGTAGTAGTAGTAGTCGAAACCAATTGCCCTAGCCAGCTCAACCTGCCAACCCGTCCAACCAGCCAGCCAGCCCACCCAGCCAACCCGCCACCTAGCCAACCCGTCAGCCAACCAGCCCAGCCGCCCGCCCTGTCATCCCGCCAACCAGCCGATCCCCTCCGCCTGCTCTCCGTGCCCAACCAGCCACCCTGCCAACCCGCTCTCCCCCGCCGCCTGCCCCCCGTCACCGCCGAAAGGGGGGGGGAAGTGTTTCTTACCAGCGAAAACTAGAGAACTAGCCCTCCCAGGGGCCGGCGGGACAGCGGGGAGGGGGTAAATCGCACCGTACTCTGCAGGACTGGGAATGGCGGGGGGGGGCGCCCGGCACGGTTTTGGGCCTCAAGTGTGTAACTGTCGTCATGTTTCAACGTCCACCGCGCCCTCTTTCTCAATGGGAAGGCTCCCATCCTTGAATCTGTCGCCAATTTTGAGGCCCCGCGCGTGGCTTCTTAGAGAGCCGCCAAGAGGCCCCAGGAGGTCTCAGAAGGCATCAGGAAGCTCCAGGAGGCTTCAGGACGTCCCCGGAGGCCGTGGGAATCCTAAGGAGGCTCCAGGACGCTCCAGGAGGTCCCAGGATGCCCCGCGAGCTCCCACAAGGCCCCAGGAGGTCCCATCACGCTCCGGGCGTATCCTGAACGACCCAAAAGTTCCAGAACGCTGCGGACGCCCCTGGAGGGCTGAGGATACCCTAGGAGAGCCCAGGAGGTTTCAAGAGGCCGCAGGAAGTCCCCAGAGGTTGCTATCCCAGGAGGCCCCCGGGATTACCAGGAGGCTCCATGAGGTCCCATGGTCCATCACACCCGAGGTAGGGAGGGGGAGGCGGAGGAGGAGGAGGAGGACGTGGAGGAGGAGGAGGAGAAGGAGGGCAAGGAAAAGGAAGAGGAGGATGAGGAGGAGGACGAGCATGATGAGGAAAGGATGAGCAGGGTGACAGCGTGACGCCCCAGCAAATACACTTGGTCCAATTGGTTTCTACCCCCGTGAGGGGCGCTACATGGTAGTAGTAGTCGTAGTAGTCGTAGTAGTCGTAGTAGTAGTAGTGGTGGTAGTAGTAGTAGTAGTAGTAGTAGTAGTAGTAGTAGTAGTCGTCCTAGTAGTAGCAGCATCAGCAGTAGAAGTAGTAGTAGTAGTGGTAGTAGTAGTAGTAGTAGTAGTAGTAGTAGTAGTAGTAGTAGCAGCAGCAGTAGTAGTAGTAGTAGTAGTAGTAGTAGTAGTAGTTGTTGTAGTAGTAGTAGTAGTAGTAGTAGTAGTAGTGTAGTAGTAGTAGTATAGTAGTAGTCGTAGTAGTAGTAGTCGTAGTAGTAGTAGTAGTCGTAGTAGTAGTAGTAGTAGTAGTAGTAGTAGTAGTAGTAGTAGTTAGTAGTAGTAGTAGTAGTAGTACGAGTAGTAGTAGTAGTAGTAGCAGCAGCAGCAGTAGTAGTAGTAGTAGTAGTCGTAGTAGTAGTAGTAGTAGTAGTAGTAGTAGTAGTAGTAGTAGTAGTAGTAGTAGTACTAGTAGTGGTGGTGGTGGTGGTGGTGGTAGTAGTAGTAGCAGCAGTAGTAGTAGAAGTAGATGTAGTGGTAGTAGTAGAAGTAGTAGTAGTAGTAGTAGTAGTAGTAGTAGTAGTAGTAGCAGCAACAGTAGTAGACCCCCGGCGTCGTGTTTTCTCACGGCCTGGACCCTTGGAATTCTCGACCCCACCCGGGACAGGCTTTTCATCCCGAGTCGTTTTTGTTTTACGGCCCCGGGGCTTGGTAGGGGCTCGCGGAGGCCGAAGGGGGCCGCAAACCTCCCGTCGCCATTTTTGTCACGAATCGAGGTGGTCTTGATCCGCTGTCTCCCCCCCCCCCGGGCGCGCCGTCCATTTGAGGCGTTCAGCTGGAGGTTGGACAGGGGGTGTGGTATAGAGGGGTGTGGTGCCAATGCTGAATAAGGCGATCTAATCTACGACAGACGCAAGTGCGTTGCATCCCGAATTCAACAGCGTTGGCATTGCGCCGACCGCTTCAAACAACGTCAGAGTTCCTGATTCCAGCTTCCCCGGATGACCGCAGAGCTGTTTGAATAGCAACACAAATACTTGTTTCAGGACGTCCTATCACCAAGCACGCAATTTGGTAAATCCCGAATCGCGAAAAGTGTAATTCCCGAATTACTGCATCGCCAAAACGTGGTTCCGGAAATTACAGAATTGAAGCAGTTCATCACGAACCAGAATTCCAGAACTTCCGAAACGACGTTCCGGAAATTTCTGAATCACAAAAATGAAACCCGGAAATGTAAGAATCTTTGGAGTCGCGTGCTTTGCGATAGGGCGTCATGCAATGATAATATCTGCCGCCCTTCAGATTGGATTGCGGTCGATTGGGGAGTTGTAGCGAGATATTATGATTCTATTTGAAGCGTTCGATGCCAAACCAACGTTGTTGAAATCGGGATGCAATGCACTTGCTATCGCAGAGCACATCGCCATTTTCAGCATTGGCACCACACCCCATCATTCCACGCCCCTCGTCGACCTCCAGAATACAGGGCCTCGCATTCGTGGATCGAAGGAGTTGCCATCTCTTCGTCGGCGGAAGGCGGCGGAAGGCGGCAGAAGGTCAGTGGAAGGCGGCGGGAATGAAACGAGGCCGCCTGCGCCGGCGGGGGCTGGCGGAAGGCCAACAGAAGTGAAAAAATCGCCCCCCCAAGAGATGGCAGCATTTTTGAGTTCAGGGTTTCTGGAACCCGCCCATCTGAGCACTGGCGTGCTGCTACAGGTCAAGTGTCTGCGAGGACGACGCGGCTCCAGCAGCAGCGCGGTCCTTTCGGCACTGGCGGCGTATACATCACCACCGAGGGCCAGCGATTTTACACACCGCCACCCTTCATGACGTCACACGGACAACTCGTCGGCGGTTGCCGGTGTGCACGTTTTCATGGCGTGGACTGGATCGTCGCCCCAGGGGGGGGGGGCAGCAGCTCATGGAGGCGAACACGAGCGCCCCCACGAGCAGCGCCCAGGAACGCTCTGCTGGGGGGTGGCTGACAGCGCAGATTGGATCGCCGCCCGGGGTGGGGGGGCGGCCCGCGGATCATGGACGCGAACAAGAGCGCCCCCAAGAGCGTCCAGTCGCTGCGCAACCTCACGCCGCGCGTGCGGACGGTACAGGCGGGGCCCGGCTGGCGGAGGGCGCGGCCAGGGCTCGTCTCGCCTCCTCCGACTCGGTTCGACTCGGGTTCGACTCGACTCCGATTCCGATTCGCTTCAATTCGCTCACTCGATTCGGATTCGATTCGACTCCTCCGGCTCGATTCGGTTCGATCTCGACTGGTTCCGATTCCGTTTCGACTTCCGCTTCCGATCTGAATCTCCGTTTCTCAGTGGAGGCCCGACTAGCCTGCCGATTTCCGCCGATTCAGTTTCTCTCGACTTGGCTGCTGATCTCCCCCGATCGATTCATGCCGATCGCCGATCCGATTTAGTGTTGCGAAGAGGACAGGCCCCCCACAACGCACAACGCCAACGCCTTGCGTGGACGGGATGTGCGCGTCTGAGGGGCTCGCCTTGCTCCTCTTCTTCCTCCCACTTTCATTCCCTCCTCGCTCGTGTCGGCAAGAGTTGGCTGGGCCCCTGAAAGAGACCCCCAAGTTCTGTCCGAGACGGTTCTCGGGCGCTCCAAGACGGCCCGCGGTAGCCCCCAGGCGGCCCAATAGGCTGCTTGGACGCCCCAAGGGGGCCCCAAGAGGGCTCCTAAGAGCGCCCCGAGAGGCACATTTCGTTAAGTACCCTTATGGTTTTGATGATTTTAACTTTCTCGCTGTTGCGGGCCTCCGACAGCCCAAGACGGCCTCAGGTGCTCCCAGATAGCCCCAAGACAGGTAACGAGGGCCCCAAGACGGCCGAAGAAGCTCCGAAGGAAGCCCAAGAGGCTTCCACGACCATTGGCCGAGGCCGCAAAATGGCCCCGAGAGAGCCTCAAGAGGTCCCCGAGAACGGGCCAGGAGTCTGGGTGCAGTATCTCGGGGGGCGCGGCTCCCAGCGTGCTCCCAAGGCCCCCCCCCGGAGGCCGCCCCAAAAGGCCCCCAAGGGACCCCGAAGACGCACAAATGATGCTTTTCTTTGAGTGCTTGAAGGGTTTAGCGTTCTAATTTCTCCAGGCCCCCGACAGCGCAAGACGGCCCCAGTGGCCCACCAGATGGCTCGAAAACACACCAGCAGGACCTCCACAACGCCAGCGCCTCTCGTGGACGGGATGTGCGCGTCTGAAGGGCTCGCGTTGCTCCTCTCTTGGGACCCTCTTTGGAACTTTCGGGTGGTGTGTGGGGGAGGAGCTTTGTTTCGCCTGCTTTTGTTTCATCCGCTTCTATTTCGCCCGCCGTTGTTTCGTCTACTATCGTTTCACCTGCTTTCGTTTCGTCCGCTGTTGTTTCGTCCGCTTTTGTTCCAGCAGCCTTTGTTTCGCCCGCCTTTTGTTTCGCCCGTCTTTTGTTTCGCCCGCCTTTGGTTCGTCCGCTTTGCTTTCGCCCGATTTTGCTTCGCGTGTTTCCTGTCCAAGCTGCTCGAATTCTAACATGACGAATTTTCATCGTGCGAATGAAACAAGCGGATGAATGTAATCTGGACGGATGAGACTTGGACGCATCTAAATTACACACATGCAAATCCGATGAGTTGAAGCCGGGCGACTGGAGACTGGACGAATTTAAACCCGGCGAACAAACATTTGACGACGTTATGTGGGTGGGTATGCATGGGTGACATGGGGCAGGACGGATTTTACCGTGGTTAGTAAAGGAATAGTGGGTGAGGGGAAGGGAGGGAGCGAGGAGGGAGGAGGGAGGAAGGAGGAGGCAGGAGGGAGGAGAGGAGGGAGGAGGAGGGAGCAGGATGAGGTGGAGGAGGGAGGAGGGAGGAGGGAGGGGGGAGGAAGGAGAGGGGAGAGGAGGCAGGACACAAGGGGAGGAGGGAGGAGGGACAAGGCGGATACCAGGCGTGGGAGGACAAGCGAGGAGGAGGAGGAGGTGGAGGAGGAGGAGGAGGAGCAGGAGGAGGAGGAGGAGGAGGAGGAGCAGGAGGAGGAGGAGGAGAAGCGAGAAAGGGCGGCCCCCATGCAGCGTCGCTGAGCGCCGCCACCGTGCTCCGACGCAGTGCCAGTGGCAGAACCGCGAGCCGACCTGCGTCTGGAGCCGCGCCTCGCCGATGTCAAACTCCGCCTGGCACACGCTTCAATGGGCTCGCCGTCCACGGCTCTGCTCGGAGAGGGTCCACGCAAGTCCGACCGCGGCTGTGCCATCAGTGTCCATAGTATCAGCTGCAGCTCCTCCTCCTCCTGCTGCGGCGGCGGGTCCTCCTGCTGCCTCCTCCTCCTTCTGCCTCCTCCTCCTGCTGTCAGGTCCTTCTGCTGCCGTGCCGTGCCCTTCTCCTGGGCACCCCGAGGTGGCGTCGAACTCCACGGTTCGCCAAAATGCGGCCCACGTGGCAGGGACTGCGGGGGCGACAAGAGCGGCCTGGGGCGCTGCATAATCCCGGGCGTGGGACCAGCCCACCCGCGATGGCGCCCACGGAGGTGGCGGCGGCGAGGCTGAATCCGAGGTGCGCCACGGCTCGGCTGTACACCCAGATGCGGATCCGGCACCCGCACGCGTCCAACCTGGCAGCCGCGGCCCGGCCACTGGCGAGGCGGCTGACGACGGTCGTCCACGTCCTCATCGGGACCTCCACGGCGAAGAAGACCATCAGAGCGAACAGCCACAGGGAGTCGCCCCCGACGAACGCGACGCCCGGCAACTCGTCGCGATGTAATGCGCCTGCCATGCTGGCGGACCCCCAGAAAGCTCCGAGAAAGGCGAGGATGATGAGGAGGAGACCGCTGCCTCCTCTTCCTCGGGCGTGCCAGAAGAGCCTCTGGCGCCACGTCTGGCTCTGCCTCCTCTTCCTACTGTTGCTGTTGCTGCTGGCGCTGTGAGCGCCCTGTCCGCACACCGCTGCCGTCGCCGTCGCCGTCGCTTTCGCTCCTGTCGCGAATTGTTGCAATATTGGGGGCTGAATCGGCTGCTTGGGCGGTCGGGAGATTGAACAGGCGGTCGTGCCTAAATCTTATAACAAAACCCCTCAGCAACATCAAATCAGTTTGGCCTCTTGATGGCCTCTTGGAACCGTATTTGACCATGTGGACGTTATCTGGAACCATGTGGAAGCCAAATCGCGGAACCTGCCACCCATGGATCCTGGTTCGAATAACCTCGGAGCTCCCTTTGGGGTCCTTCGGGGCGCTCCTGGGGCGCTCTTGATGACCGCCCCCGGAATTCCGGAATCCGTGACCCCGATCGCCCAGGGACTGCTGGGGGGGACTGTCCGGGGACCGCCAGGGGTATTTTCCGCCACGCGCGCGCGAACTAGAAACATCAAAACCTGTTACTGTCAAGTTATCAATTACCGCAAACTGATATGTGGCGAAAGCGCCGCGCCCAAATGCCTTGCAAACGAAAGTTTCATGTTGATATCTTTTTATCTGGCGGAGGCACTGAGCGTTCTACCCCCGAGAGTCTCGAAAGCGAAAACAATGCATTGGCCTTTTTTATTTTGGCACTGGCGTGGCCGGACATTGCCCATCAGCGAAAACGCAGCATTTGGATTGCCCGTGTACCCGCATCAGTGCGCTCGCTCGTTTCTGGTGTTAGGGATGATATACGGGGCACGGCTTCTTGGGCAGGCACATGTATACAAACCTGTTGGAGTTCAAGGAAGTCCCCCGGTTGGCGCTCTATGGCTGGTGCCCTATGGCGGGCGCCCTGTGGGTGGTGCCCTAATCTGTCCCTCGGTTGGTGCCTTATGATTGGAGCTGCGCAGTTGCTGCCACCTGTTGCTGCCGTCTGTTCGTTTCGAGGAACTGCCGTCTGCCGTCTGCCGTCCGTCTGTTGCTGCCGTCTGCCGTCTGCCATCGTTCGTTGCTGCGCAGTTTCTGCCATCTGTTTCTGCCATCTGTTGCTGCCGAGAGGGACACTCCCGAGGCCCCGAGAAAACCCCCAAAGAGGTGAACAATTGCCAATCATACAGAGGAGAGACCGACCATACCCGAGCAGCCTCCCAAGGGAAGCTCTTAGTGTAGTCAAGTTGCGCGGCATTTTATCCAGCCGTCGAAGTTCTTCTTTTGGGTAACGGTATAAGGTTGTCCCATTTCCCCCGCTGAGCGAACACGTAAGCTTGGCATGATTCAATTTGGCGAGGGGAAGTCGCATAATTTCCTGCAAACAAAGTTTTGAACGCCGCACTTTCTAATTCGGCAGGTGTCTTGGTCAAAAGTGCCGCACGATCAAAAAACAAGCAGAATTTACAACATTAGGTGCACAGGAGATTTTACCACTCTGGCCCGTTGAGCCAGCGAACTGCTCCCCGCAAGGAGGCAGGACTTGTCCGTCGCCAGCGGAGGCAGCAGTAGACTGCAGGACCCTCGTGGCGCGATGTTGACCCGAGTTCGAGTTGGGAAGAAGTGCGTGTCATGGGGAAGACCTCCCAGAAGCTGCTTCCTCAGTGCTAATTGGTTTGGGATAGCGTGTCGTTCCGCCGGTTCTGGCCCACCGCGCCTCGGTGCGACACGCTGTCCACTTCGCGGCCCCGAGGCGTAAATGCCCCGAGCTTTGCCTGGCCTCCCGCCCCGCGGAGCGGAGCGACACGCTATCCACTCGCAGAGCGCAGCGTGTCGCCGGGGCCGCAGGGGCGACACGCAATCCAAAAGTTCCCGAACTCCACGCCCTCCTCCTGCCCCTCTCCTCCTCCCTCTGCTCCTCCCAGCTGCCGCCCGAGTGCCGCACCGAGGCAAGCCTCGCGCAGGAGCTCAGGCGCGTGAAGGAAGGGGCCGTGGGCGCGGGGGTGCATCGCCCTCGTCCTCGTCCACCTCCTCGTCCTCCCCCTAGCTTTTCCCTCGTCCTCATCTTCCTCCCCTTCTCCCTGCAACTCCTCCCTGTCGCACCCCCAGACGTGTCTGGTAGGGTGGGCCAGGCGTTTCGCCCAAGACTTCATCTCCATGTATGACTCCAGAGCTTGAGATTTGCAGCAGTTTCACGGATGGAGGGCGGGTCGTTTTCAACATGTGATTCTCGCTTTGGTGTTGCGCCCCATCGTCTTAAATATGTGCAACAGCTTCACGGATGGAGGGCAGGTCGTTTCCGAAATGTCGTTCTCGCCTTGGCGCCGCGCACTCTTGTCTAAAACCTTTCCAACCGTTTCACGGCTGGAGGGCGGATCGGATCGTTTTCAAGTTGTGGCCCTCGCTGAGCGCAGCGCACGTTCGTTTTGCTAGCTTGCAGCAGGTTCAAGGATTCAGGGCCGCTCATTTTCAAAGTGAGGCTCTCGCCGTAGCGCCGCGCACATTCGATTTAAAGCTTGCAGCTCCTTTTCAACATGTGGCTCTCACGTTAGCGCGCGCACATTCGTCTTGCAGGTTCGCAACAGTTTCTAGGAATTGTAGGGTCGAAATTTAGTGTTATCAAGACGCAACCGTAGTGTTGATACGCGGTGCTGGAGTCCCAGGGATAGTGTTCTGGCAAGACTTAGGATTGTCCAGATGCAACAGTCCTGTTGATGTGTGGCGTTGAAGTCCCAGGAGCAGTGTTCTGGTAGTTTTCTAACGGTTGTCTTCTAATGAGCTTCTTCCCGCAATTCAAGTCAAGTCTTCTAGGGGCCACTGAATGAGGGAACTTGGAGGGAGGGTGTATTGCATCATCGTTGATGCGTGTGTGGTTTCCACTGGTCATCCTTCTCCTCTTCCTTCTTCTTCTCCGTTGTCTCCCGTATCCTCGTCTGCCTCCCCCCTCCTCCTTTTCATTCTCCTCCTCAACCTCCTCCTCCCTTCCTCCTCCTCCTCCTTCTCCCCCCCTCCTTCTTACCCTCCTTCTTAGCCTTCTCGTTGTCCTCCCCGGTCCTCGTCCTCCTCGTCCGTCAGCTACGTGCGCTCCTCCTCATCGTCCTCCCCTCCTTCCCCCCGGCGTCTTCCTCTTCCTCTGCATCCTCATCGTCAAACTCCTGCTCCTCCTCTCCGATCCTTCTCCTCGCCCTCCTCCCTCTGCTCCTCCCCCTCTCCACTCTCTCTCTCGCTGCCGCTGGTGTGGTCGAAGGCGGGCCCCCCTCCGTTCGAGGATCCCTCTGCACCGCGCCCGGCCCCACGGGGAGGCACGAGCGAGACAGGCAGACCAGCTCGGAGGAGAGAGCCGGGCGGCCCCAGGACCAGGATAGCTCCACTCTAGGGGCTATCGGGACCTCTTGGGTGGTTCTCGGGCGACGACGACGACGACGACCTCGGATTAAGACCCTTCAGCGGTTGTCGTGGCCTCTTCGAATTTCCTTCCGGCCGGACGTCTGGCCTTCAAACGCCTGTTACGATTCTGATTGTGTGCGGGCCCCTAGGAACGCTTTTGGGGGAGAGACAGAAACAGCTACCCTGACATCGGCTTCGCCCTTCTGGGGCCTCCTGGGAGGCCCTCGTCGCCACCGCTGCATTCGCTCCGAAATCTTGGTCAGAACGCACCCCGGGGGAGATCCCAGGAGTAGCGGCATGGTTACGCTTCTGCCCCCCGAAGCCGTTCCAGAGCCGTCCAGAGCGTTCCGCCAGATCGCTCTCAGAGCGTCCTGGAACGCTCTGGAACGGCCGCGACTCCCGATGCACATCCTCCAGAGCTGCCAGTTCTCGGAGATCCCCGGCTTGTCTCGTTTCAATTCTATCCCAGTCCTGTGCGTAAGAATGATCCTTTGCCAGAGTGACCTTTCGTATGGGCCCGCAGGGGTCTTCCCAGCAACGGCTTGCGCGCTTGGATTCCCCCCCCCCCCCTCCCTCCCCCCTCGGGGTCACCCTTGCGTGTATGGTAGGTTCACGTCGTGTCCAGCGGCGACCCCGCCGGTGGCGTTGAGACCCAGAAACGGTCGGTGTCGAACAACCTGACGTTTCGGAAACGGCCGATCGTTCCAGGTTGAACGACCTCCGCGATGCCAGGAACCAACGCCAGGGTCGTCACGACACGAACCCGCTGTAGCCGATTCGTCTCAGGGAGAGAGGCCCGACGGAGGAGGCATCGCAGGCCTGAGAGGAGGCCCTCCTTCCAGCCCGCTCCGCCTCGTCGCCTCCCCCCACGGGCCCCCCCGCCCAAAAGCTGCCCGGTGGCGCGGCTGCGGCACCTGGCGGCCGCGGCCCCCCTTGTGGAGGATCCCCCGCCCGCGGCACTCGCAGCCGTGTGCGGCGTCCTCCTCGGATCGGCTCGTGGCGGCCGCGGCCCCCCTTGTGGAGGATCCCCCGCCCGCGGCACTCGCAGCCGTGTGCGGCGTCCTCCTCGGATCGGCTCGTGCCGGCTGCGGCCCCCCTGGAGGACCCCCCGCCCGCGGCACTCGCAGCCGTGTGCGGCGGCCTCCTCGGATCGGTTCGTGCTCCGAGGCGGGAATGTATCCAGAACCACCGCCTGGGGGGTCGATCTGCGCGGACCTCCACAGGCGGTGGATAAGGATACTTTCGGGCCCCCAGGGGCCAACATATATCCATAGTATACCTACCGCCCGCCGGGGCACCAGGACGTCGGTTCCCAGGCGGTGGATTTGGATAAATTGCCGCCTCGCATCGTGCGGTGCGTGCCTGCATCCTGTCAGCCACGTGCCTGTGCAGCAGAGTCCGACGCTTGCGGCTCCGAAGCGGGCATGTGGGGGCTCCCACTCTCTCGCCGCTCTGGGCCCGCGTTCCGCTCCTCCTGACGCACTGGTTCGCCCTGCCCTGCGCATCCAGCTCCTGCAGCTTTGGCTTCAGCCCATGGGTGTGGTCGTGATCAGGAGGGGAGAAAACAAGAGAACATACAGACACAATTCATCGTCTACTCCCAGGACACTATTGGAAAATATGGGAAGTGTGTGTGTGTGTGTGTGTGTGTGTGTGTGTGTGTGTGTGTGTGTGTGTGTGTGTGTGTGTGGGGGCGGGAAAACGAAAACCTAGAAAATATAGGAAATATGGAAATATAGGAAAACCTAGATTTGTGTTGTTTTTTTTGCGTGTGTGGTGTGTGTCCCTGGGCCCCTTTACGTGACGCCGCCCCGCCCTCTGCCAGGTGGCCGCCCCAGCACAGGCTGGCCGCACTGGCGCGCTCATCCCGAAACTCTTTGCGTGGTGGGTGCGCTCCTTCCCCGCCTGCTTTCTGCGGCCGTTTTCTTCCTCCGTCCCTCTCGTGCTGCAGGTCGATTAGTACGCCGCGCGTCCCCGGCTACTAGAGCGCGCGAGCTGATCTCCGCTGCCGCGCTGCGACGAAGGACAACATGTATTTGGCTTACCAATGGTTTCGTGGGATTCGTTGCACGGTTTCAATGGCGACTCTTCGAGCTTCTTGGGTGCTTCTTGTTCCCCAAGCATCTGTGCTGACTGGGGTGCTGTGGTGATACAAGCTTGTTCCAGCCGAGGGACGGGCTCACAGAGACATCTTCAACATTCCGAGGTGGTCCAGTCCGCTAACCGGAAACATCCTTAAATTTTTCGTGTCCGCGTTTTGCGGGGTAGGGCGTTTCACCTGCGTCATCCTGGCAACGCTGGGCCCCCAGAAGCCGCGCGAGAGGTGGTCCAGCGCGTTTCGCTTCAGATATCCTCGAAACTCTGGGCTCCGAGTTGCCGCGTGAATGGTGGTCTGGTGCGCTTCGCTTGAGACTTCCTACTCTGAGCGAGACCACGGCACATAACAACTCATGAGATTATCTCGGAGGTCTGCTGTGTTGTGTGCGGTGCTAAAGTCGGCCAAGATGAAGGAAACGTTCGGGGCCGACTGCGAAGGTTGGCCAAATATCGGGTGCGGGTGTAAGTTCCTCCCGTTCAAGAGCGGGCCGTCGATGGTGGCGGAGCTCAAGGTGGGAAACATATGGGAAGCGCTCATGGGAGAAAGGCGACCGCAGCAGCTAGACGACGCCATCAAGGAGTGCCACTACTAGTTCTTCGACGCGGCCCAGAAGATGAGCCCGGAGGAGCTTTTCGAGCTGATCCCCGCTTCCTTCCCGATGACGCATGAGATCGACGCTTGCGACTTCATCGCAAGGTACCCGGTCGACGCATGGAAAGATCAGGGAGGAAGGCCTTCACCGTGCAGAACCGGTGTGAACTGGCGCTGAAGATAACAAGAAGTGACGAGGATAACCCCCGCAAAGTAATGAAGGTCGCCATAAAAGGATCTGAACAACAAGGACAACATCGACCCAGAGAAAGCGAAGAGGCTGAAGGAGCGCCAGAAGCTACGAGACAACGCACAGACCATGCTGGATCTCACCAGAATCTTCGCGGCAAAGTTCGGCTACCCCAAGTCGGAGGAGACGATTGCGGCCAGTTCCTCCAGCGGCCACCGGTGAGCGCACCCACTCGAGCCTGCTGATATGCCAAGGGAAGCGTTCGCGAGTTTTTCTTGGAGTGTTACTCTAGGCGAGCTGCGAGCTGGCCGTGCCCACAGGCAGTCATGAGGGGCATTGGCGAGGTTTCTCGGAGTGCAACTCAGGACAGACAGAATGGGCATCACGGAGCGCTCGCACCGCCATCGCAATGGGAAGTTTTTTGGAGTACCGACAGGTACAATACGGCAGGGATTTTGAAGGGGGAAAGGTGCTCATCAGGAAGCCCACCGGTGCGCTCATCCATGGCTACCATATACCGTGGCTACCAGTATGCTCTACCCGCATATATTTCGAGAGGGATAGGTGGGATACTTCAACAGGGTGTCAGAGACAGATGCGACAATGCATGGGGCATCTCCCGGACAGACCGAGAAGTGAGCCGAGCGGGAGAGGGGGGCACGGAATTAAAATAGTAGAATCAGCAACCCCCCAGCAACAGCTTGGGGTCACGGGCCTTCCGCCCCTCCCCCCCCTCCCCCCCCTCCTCCTTTTGAGTTCGTGCCGTCGTCTCCTCCCCCCTTGGTTTGGGCGCTCAGCTAAGCGCGCGCGCCCCCCTCCCCTAAGGCACGCGGGCGGGCCAGCAGCCGCTCCCCCCGCGCTGACCCGCAGGGGCTCGTGGTGTAAGGTCGCCAGCTTCTCTTACGGGGCCACCTCGGAGCTCGGTCCTTGAGCTACGTGGTATGCCCCCTGCTGGCCTTAGCGAGAAGGGAATGCTGTAGCAGAACCAATCGCAGGGGATTTTGACAAAAATGCGTAAGTCACCTGAGTCGGTGCTTTGACGCTGCGCCCCCTTATGCGGATGTCCTTGTCCTTGTCCTCGTCGTCGTCGTCCTCCTCCTCCTCAGGGCTGGTAAGGATGGTCGAGAGATCGTCGAAAACCGATTGGCGAGAGCCTTGGACATGCCCGAAGAACATGTTTTTTTTTTTTTTTTGTAGAGGCGTGGAAACTGCCACGGTCCGTTGTGACTAGAAGAGTCCTTTGAGATCCTCTGCCGTGCGAGCAATTACGGTCGGACCGAGGTATAAGATCGAGGACGGTTCGGAGAGGGTGCCCTAATGGTCTTCGTTATTGTTGGATGCTCTTGTGCATCCTGGGGGGGGTGCCCTTGGATGTGTTGTGTGTTTCTTGGCCGGGCGGAGGGCCTCATGTTTTTGAAGGATATTATTGTTTTTGGTCTGACCGTACCTCCTTTCACAGGGTGGAACGGAGATGGGAGGCGAGGGAGGGCAAACGCATGCCGACGAGACGGGAGGGGGCACGGCGGATTGTATCCCAAACTGCGTTGGGCGGGGATGTGCTCGCAGCGATGCACTTGGGATCCAGCCAGGGCCGAAAAGGAGGAGTCGAGGCCACATGTGAACCCTGCCCCCGCACCCCACGATTTCTAAGGAGGGGTGGGTCACTCCGTTCGTGAGCTCCCGAGCGGAGTGAACCCCCGCCCCCCCCTTAGAGATCGTGGCGGGCGGGGGCAGGGTCCACATGTGGCACGGAAGAGGGGGATGGGGTCAGACCCGGGCGAAACAGTCGATTCCATTTTTGTTGTCGATTTGTGCTCAGGGAGGGGTCTGTGCCCCCCTGGCCCGGCAGAGGAACCTGCCAGCGGTGAGGCGCGAGCGCGCTCCCATTTTGGTAAATTGCAGAGGTGCTTCAGGGGGGCAAGAACACACACAGATACAATTGACCGTCAATTCCCCGGAAAAAATGCGAACATATGGGAATCTAGGGAGGGAAGACAGAAACCCAGGACAGATCGGAGGTGAGGGGGTGAGATCGAAGTGGAACGGAGAGCCCCCCTACCGGGAAATCGATTTCGGTTTCGTGTTCGTGCGTGCCGTGCGTGCGGGCGAGGCGAGGCGAAGCTGCGTGGGCGGGCGAGAGAAAGTCTCCTGTGGCTGAGGCGCGGCCGGACCAAATGATTCCCTTCCGGCGGCCGGGGCCCCGCGGTGTCCCGCCGGTGTCCCGCTGGTGTCCCGTGTGGCTGAGGCGCGGCCGGACCAAATGATTCCCTTCCGGGCGGCCGGGGCCCCGCGGTGTCCCGCCGGTGTCCCGTCGGTGTCCCGTCGGTGTCCCGTCGGTGATGATGATGATGATGATGATGATGATGATGATGATGATGATGATGATGATGATGATGATGATGATGATGATGATGATGATGATGATGATGATGATGATGATGATGATGATGATGATGATGATGATGATGATGGTGATGATGATGGTGATGATGATGGTGGTGATGATGGTGAGTTCGGTATAGTGAGACCGAATGTGAGATCGATTGTGAGATCGATTGTGATATCGATAGTGAGGTCGATAGTGAGACCCAATGTGAGATCGATAGTGAGATCGATAGTGAGTTCGATAGTGAGATCGATAGTGAGACCGAATGTGAGATCGATTGTGATATTGATTGTGATATCGATAGTGAGATCGATAGTGAGATCGAACGAGAGGTCGATCATGACTTCGATAGTGAGTTCGATAGTGAGATCGATAGTCAGATCGATTGTGAGATCGATTGTGACATCGATTGTGATATCGATAGTGAGATCGATAGTGAGACCGAATGTGAGATCGATTGTGAGATCGATTGTGAGATCGATCGAATGAGATCGATAGTGATATCGGTAGTGAGATTGATCGTGAGACCGAATGTGAGATCGATCGTGAGATCGATCGCGAGATCGATTGTGAGATCTATTGTGAGATCGATTGTGATATCGATAGTGAGATCGAGTGTGAGATCGATAGCCAGATCGATTGTGAGATTGATCGAATGAGATCGATAATGAGATCGATAGCGAGATCGATAGTGAGATCGATCGAGTGCGACGGTGGTCCCCCCCCCCTCGCCTCCTTATCACCCGAAGGGTGGTCTATGCGGTATGAAAATATGGGGAATCATGGGATGTGTGTGTATTTATTTGTGTGTTTGTGGACCCCGTAAGGTGTTTCAGGGGGAGGGTCAGATGGGGGATTTCGGACCCTCCTTTTTTTCTCCAAATAATCAAGTTGTCACCTCTTCGTCTGGCGGGAGCCCGCGGAAGGTTGGCGGAAGGATGCGGAAGTATACATCCAGTTTGGGGGGCGGAGGGGACGGCAGGGGGAGGGGGAGAGGAGGGGAGGGGGCGAGGAGAGAAGGGTTCCCCCGCGGAAGGGGCGCGGAAGCGCCGTCGGAAGCCCGGAAGCAGAGGAGGAGGAGGAGGTGGAGGAGGAGGAGGAGGAGAAGGAACAGGAGGAGGAGAAGGAGGAGGACTGTATTCGCTTACTCCTCTGATCGGCCATACTATGACATCATTCTGGCTGTCTTTCCTCTCTCGTCCCACATCTGTACTACTGTCAGCCGCACTCACCTCTTCTGCGCAGGCCAGCCTGCCCTAGCCAGCCTCTGTAATATTATAGCATAATGCAGGCATCTTGGACGTAACGGGTTCGCGCTACACCCAAGAAGAACGTTACAACAAACACGAGGGTCCTGGTACCAAAGCGGTCCGGGGCAAACCCAACAAACCCGGGGCTGCTTCCCAAGAGCCGCCACACACAGCCTTTTTCCTTTTCTGATGTACTGTCTTCACGTCGGTTAGTCCCTCACTCTGCTCACGCTCAGCCTCACCTCTCACGGCATGCCACTCATCAGCAGGCTCTTTCTGCCTCTTGTACTTCATGCGCAGAGGTGTATGCAGGGTGATGGGGACGGTTTTGTTGAGGTGGATTGTGAGGTGGGGGATACGATCATCCGTACTTGTGTTGCAGCAGCAGGCTTCCGCTAGCCGTGCTAAATCACAAGCCAGTATATCTTCTGGCTATGACAATCCAGCCCGCAGCGCCAGCCTACTTTATTTTTTGCCTGACAGCGTGCAGCACAGCCAACAACACTCTGACTCTTGGGAGGAAGGCCTTTTTTTTCCGCCTGGCAGCACGCAGCTCAGCCAGCCTCACTGTGCCCTAAAGAAAGCTTGCAAGCCTATATGCCGGCACGACAGGCCAGCCATCAGGGTCAACCTACCCTCACAGCTTGCCTGACAGCGCGCAGCTCAGTCAGCCTCACTGTAGCCTCGGGAGGGGGATGGGCGGGTTATGGGGGTGGTGGCTACGATCTTCGAATATCTATTGCTGCAGGTCGTCACTATCTGTGCAACTTGCAAGACTGTATCTCCACAGGCTATTACAGTCCAGCCCGCAGTGTCAGCATATTTTTGTCCCGGCAGTATGCAGCACAACCGACCTCACGCTGACCATCGCGAGGAATGCTCAGTTTCGTCTGACAGCACGCAGCTCAGCAAGCCTTACTTCGGAAAAGGTATTACCACCTGCGAGCCCATTACTGGCACGACTGGCCAGCCTTCAGGGCCAGCCTACCCATGGCTTGCTTGACAACGCGTAGCCAGCCTCACTCAAGCCTCGGGAAAGGGGTTTGTCGGGTTACATACTGGGGGCTGGGGAGGTAAGTACTTATGGTTTGGGGTACACCTGAATCCCTGGGCAGCTACCCAAGAACTGCTCACAGTGCCGCTCTATCCTCACGAACGGCGCTCGTGGCACTTTCTCCTTGCGTACGATGCACCTACAGAGGCGGCGCGACCACTGCAACTTATGACCACCTCTTTCATCTTGCTATGATATTTAGAGGGCTAATTTACTGAGCTCAGTGCCGTCCTCTGGTGCCTGGCTGGCGCCTACTCGATTTACTACGCTTTTCCTGGGCTTGCTTGCCTCCATTGCCCGCGGCGCCCGCCACGTCCTTTTTTTCGATTCGAGTCACGTACGTATTCAGTTTCCTACGTTCAGGAACGCCACAGGAGGAGGAGGAGGAGGAGGAGGAGGAGGAGGAGGAGGAGGAGGAGGAGGAGGAGGAGGAGGGAAGGGGGAGGTTGATGCAACGCAGGCTTCGACGACGGGTCGTGCTCGCTCGATCGCACGTGGCGAAAAAGAGCTCGTGGGGGGCCCGGCCTTATTGCCAAGCGTCACGAGCGTGTTGAAGACAAATTTCAAGAGGGGGCGCCGTCTGCGCCCGCTCTGGAAAGAGGTGGAGGGGGGCAGGCACCGCATCTCCCCAGGGTGCCAGCCTCTCCCTCTCCCTCGCACGACGGCGCCTTTGTGCCTCTGCACGGTTGGCGGCGATCCTGGCCTTCTGGGGGGAGGAAAGGACGAGGGGAGCGGGCGGGGGCGGAGGCGGAGACGAAGGAGGCGGGGAAAAGAGAAGAGGCCAGGACAGGATACCGCCTGCTCCTCAGGGGAGCCCACAATCAAATCCACGAAATACTGCTCTGCCTCAGCGTCGGCACCCGACTCTGCAGTCTGGGTCGGAGCCTCCGCTTGAGGCTCAAAGTCTTGGTCAGAATCTGATTCAAGAAATCTGCTGCGCTCAGGATCCACTCTAGTCCTGTCTCTGCGTTGCCTATGTTCGCCCGCAAAGTCGGGCGCATACTTTCTAGCATCATCATTCTCAGGTGGCTCCTGGATGCTAGAAACACAAAACTCCATGAGCCCAGCTCTAATATCATCTGCATCCTGGGAATAGGCCAGAACATTCGGGATCTCTGAGCTGGCCGAGACGGGATCCTCCTCCGAAGAACGGCCAGACATCAAATAAACAACATAATCAACGATAGCAGTGGCAATACTTCTACACATGCTACTCGGATAAGCCTTCTTAGAGGCCGTTCGAAACTCGCCCGAGGAAAGTTTCCCCAGGAGGGTCATGTGTGACCCTTTGCCGTGGGAACAGAAACCGTTGCCTGGAGTGGCCTTCAGGAGGCCAGCCAGAGTGGGCATACGGACCGAGACTATTGTAGTGGGGGCCCTACCTACTCCTCCAGGATCCGTACCTTCAGGCTGGTGTTCGCATTGATCGAAAGTGGTTCTGGCCGCACACGGCGCTGACCACGTCGCTGCCATAGGCTTCCATTCAAACGATGATGGTGCTCCTCGTGCCCAAGTCGGGCAGGCGGGATGCTCAAGCCATCCAGACGTTCCTGTACGTAGGTGCTCCGCGAGACGCCGTACAAGTGCGTGAAACAGTTGCGATCTTATACGCACTTGCTCTGACTGACGTCTAGTGGCCCATGGAACTCCCCAGACATGCTGAAGCGACCTGAGCGGGGGGGGGGCCTTCTTGCCACCTAGACGCCGACCAAGTTTCACATGGCGCTCCCCCCCCCTGAGTTGATAACACGATGACAGCGAATGTGCTCGACCCATTCTAGCATAGTAGCTTCTCTAGTAAGGTCTCCTTTAACTTCATCGATCGCGATGTCCACACTTATCACTACGAGCTCCACTGACGGTGAGGCAATCGAGTATTCGATGTGCCACTGAGTGTCACCTGCACGTCTGCGTCCGCAGTAGAGGTTGAGAACGAAAAACGTGCTGCGCTGTATTCTGGTAGGTATCTGCACAGCGGCAATTCCAGTCAAATCAGCAGGATTGTAAAGAAAATGAGGGAGGACTCTATCGGGCCCAGTACCTTCATGAGCCTGAACATCCTTGAATATTTCGAGGTACTCTGCTCTGAGCTGGGGCGGCGGAAGTGCATAATCAGCGTCAAGAAGAATATCTCGAGCTTGCTCTGGACTGAGGGCTTCAAGAATATCGCGAACAGCTTGGGGGCACTCTCCTGGGCCTCTGAATGCGGGACACTCCGTGCGCCACCTCCCTTGACCTGCTTTCCTCTGAGCCTGAGGCCTCCTGTCCTCCTCGTTCATGTCTCTAGCCTCCTCGTGCGTGCAATTCACGTCAGAGAGCCAATACCCAAGAGCGCACTTGGCAGAGTCGAAAACCAAATGCGCCGTTAAAGCGGAGCGGTGTGCAAATTGCTGCCTGCAAGTAGGACACTGTGTGCTGCTGCCTTGAATACGTCGAATGCTGTGAACTCTGCTGTGATGACATCTGTTGACATGCATCCTTAAACCTTTGGGCTTGCTGAAATCCTCGCCACACCAAGAACACTTCCAAACCTTCGTGTCCTCGGCCTCGGCAGCACGGAGACGGCGAAACGGACTGTCGTACGCTGGCGGAGCTCCTGAATCCCACAGGATATCAAAAATCTCTCGCTCTGCAGCTGCAGCAGGGGCTTCCCTTTGCTGTTGGCGCACCGTAGCCTCGAGCGCCTGCCGTATGGTTCCTTTCCAGGCGGTGGGGGATCTTTTCACCTCGACCTCCCAGGCGTGTAAGTCACTGTGCGGGTCGGGGAACTCCTTGAATCTAGGAAGATACTGCTGGATCCAGACCAGGTCGTCCTGAATCACGCGTGCCCAGGACCTGGAACATTCCTGGAGACAGGCCCCCAATAGAGCAAGGATGTGCGGGGGGCCGGTGCGCGAGAGTCTGCCGAACAGGCGAAGCCGATGCGCAGCCAGCAAGTGTTCCACTGCTGGTTTGGCCACAGCTGCGAGTACACTAGCATTGCGAGCAGCGCTGTCGTCTCTCTTAGGCAACCGCGCCACTGCACGATAGTGCCTCATGAGATCTTCTTGCAAAGGCAGTGCTTGGGCTCTCGTGAGGTATCCCCAATTACTGCTCTGGTAAGGTCTGCCCGAACAAACCAACGAATCCAACAAAGCCATGGCCGACGTGCGCTCGATGGACGTGTGCTTGAAGACGCGCGTGCAAAGAGCTTGCCATGCTTGCTGACAACCTTGTTGCCTGTGTGCTAACTCTGGGCCCATGGAGCCTGTCATGTCGTGCACCGTGCCGAGATGCGTGTAGTGCAGCACCCGATGCAAGACGACAGTGCCAACGGTGTTAGTACATACATGTATGGAATTGCCGAGTTCGTGTACTAATTGTTGCTGGGTCTTTCTGGCTCCTGGACGTCGAAATTGGAACATGAAAGCCGATTTGCCTGGTTTCACGTTGACGCGGAGACCCCGCTCGGAAAAAGGTTTCGATGATAATAGCCGCTAGTATCGGTGCTTGCATGAGAAGCGTCCTAGCCTTGCCCATGAAGACAAAGTGCGCATCATCCAAAAAGGCTCCCTCCATTGAGTGGCATGTGTGCACGGGCTCCTCCTCCTCCTTCTGATAAGCTGCAAGGGGCGAGATGAGCCACGCAGGAAACCTAACCGAAACTCCGAGCTCGAGGAGACGCTCCCGGGCCAGGGACATGATGCGCGCCATGACAAAGTTAAACACAAGGTCCCCGTACTGTTGCCCTGGTCCTGATCCCAAGAACGGAAACGCAACGTTCTTCCCGTCCTGGACGAAAAACCATGACTGATCGTATGCGTCAGACAAAAGAGCTCGGCTGTGTGCTGAAACTCCCGCCCCCTCGAGAGCGGTGACGTGCGTCTGAAGGTATTCCCACAACTCGTGCGCAGCCTCTGCTGGAAGACCGCGCTCCTTCAACAAAAGTCGTGCTAGCGATTCGTCATCGCCTGCAGTAGCAAAGACCATCTCGCGGACAACCTTGTAGAAGGCCTGGACTGCGTCGATAAAAATGAAGAGCACCGAGAGTTTGCGAGCCTCTGCTAGTTGCTGCGAGCCTCGAAGTTCCAGGGCTGAGAATTCGGTGCCTCTGCCCGCCAGTCCTCCGAACTGCCTATCTCCAGCAAGACGAGGGAGCGCTTGGACCACTCGGGCTCTCGTGATGGACCTGCGCCTTTTGCCTAACTGAGAAGAGCCCAGTATGGATCTGTAGTTGGTGGCCTGGGAGGGGGCGCCAGACTTGAATCCACCCCTTAGTATAAAAAAAAACAACTTCCCACTGGGTAGGTTCACAAACTCTGATCGTGCTTTTGACCACTAAAGGGTGATACACCGCGGCAAGAAGATGTGCGAATCTCTTGACAATAGCTCCTTTTATGCCGTCGGGCCCCGCAGCAGAATCCTTGGCCTGTAGCATAGCTTGCTGCCATCTAGCCAAAGATGGGACATCCTCGAGTGCGATGTCTAAGTTGTGCGTGATGGAGGGGTCCAGGGAGGGAAGTTGGGCAAAGAACCAATCCAGGTCCTGTCCAGGAACCAGTGCTGCAAATTCCTCCATCCCGAAGTGCTGTATCCACCTATTCGCGACATCGATGAACGACTTGATGGGCTGCCCATCAATGCCTGCAAGTAACGGCAACGGTGAAGCTGGACGCTTCTTGCGGGAGCATGCCCCCATGGCTCTCAACTTGCTGAACGCATCTTTAAAGTCGTGTCTTGCCCATGCTGAAGACACCTGGCTGGCCAGCTCGGAAGTGTACGCGCGTGCATCCATGCCGACTCCCCTGTCGACGAATACTGTATGCGTTTCCAAAGACATCTGCCTGGCAGCGAGGCAAATACCTGATATGCGTGCTCAGTAGTTCCAAAGAGCTGGGAGCCCTGTCGATACCTGATCAGGCCATCCTGGAAGGACCCACTTGAGCTCCTCTAAGCCATGCAAGGGGGGCCTCTGGGGATCCAAAAAGCTTCCGTGTTCTCTGACCCATGGTCTGAAAAAGGCAGTGCTCACGCGGTCCTCGATAGCGAACCTCGGCAACTTCTGAATTGGCAACTCCGGTAATTGATGTAAGCGCCACCAGAGCCCCAGTAGAGCCGGCCGTAAGAGAGTAGTTAATTGCTGTACCCTAGGAGCCCATCTTTTAGTAGGATACCCAGGGTTCCTGGAAGACGTCCTCCAAGTAGCCGTGAGGTGACAAAACCATGAGGCCCCAGCCGTGCCACTCGAGGTCTGAGCCCAAGCATGGAAAAAGCAGAGCTTTACGTAGCCGTGAACAGCGCATACCTGCCTGCCGAAAGCTCCGTAGTTGTATAGTGCGTTGGTCCATCATTTCCAGGGTGGCGTCTGTGATCCAGGGCTGCCTCGGAGTACGACCTCGTGCCGTGCTCCTGACTGGAAATGCTGTCTCGATGGCAGTGTGCACGTGCCTGTTGATAAACTCGCAATGCACTGACGGGGGGACAGTAGAAGGAATAGCTGGTGCGCCTCTCATCAGCTCCGCGAAGTGCTGCACTGCTTCAGCCTCTTGAAACTTGGCAGCGTCGCACTCGGGCTTATGCTGTCCGCTGGCGCTCCACAATACGTTGGACAGCGGCAGCGAGAGTGAGGCAGAGACGACTAGATGGTCCAGGATGGATATGGTGAGATCGAAGTCGGACACCGCGCGTTGGGAGGACACCTGGACCCCGAATGAACATGCAACGTAGTCGATTCTGCGCCCTGCCGAGAGCCCATGGGAGGCTTGGGGGAACCACGTAGCGGATGACGGTTGCCTGGATTCCAAGAAGGTAGACGGTAACCACAGTTCGGATTCCAAGAGAAACTCGTGAAAGAACTGCCCTGGGAGGTTCTGAACTTCTGCGGCAACTGAGCCTATGCAACGAGATGTGGACGATCCGACTCTGGCGTTTGCGTCACATAGGCAAACTACCTCGACGCCTGGTGTACATGTACACGGAATAGACGAGACAATTCCTGCCACCACTGCTAAAAACAATCAGGCTGCGCTTTGCTATGCGGTGCGTGGGCCACCATAATGTAAATTGCAAAGTGCTCCACTCGCACCGCCGCAAACAAATACCTTGGCTGTGCAGCAAGAACGCGTACATGCTTGGGCTGGCAGCGGACTCCTGGTATGACCTCAATGCCCGTGTGCACCCACAGAGAGCAACCGAATTTGCTTTGACCATCGCACTGAGCATGAACAACATGATAAAGGGGCAACTCGAGAGGTCCCAGTACGAGGAAATCTGGTCTCCACAGTACCAAGAAGAAGCCTTGTCTCCCAAATATCGTTCCAAGATGACGCATTCTCCCAGACATAAAAAAAGCCCAACAGGTTTGAACTTCTTAGCGATACGGTCTTTGTGGGGGTTCAGCGAGAGGACATACGTAATAACCTAAACAAGGCAGACGCCTTCTCCTGCGCAGATTCTTGAAAGTGCGGCAACTCAGCTCCTGGGGAGGGATACTGCGCTTGGACCTGACGGGACTCGAAGCGAAGCCACAGCCAGCTCAACTGGATGTCGTCGTCTAGACATACCCTCCCTGCCGTCAGGAGTAGGTATGTCACCTTTATTCATATATACCAAGGTACATATAGTTTCCGCAGCCTCGTTCCATGGTTCCCGCTGCGACCTGCAACGTGAGCCCAAGAGGTAGATCTGGTAAAGTACTGCACAACCTTAGCTAGACTGTCTAGTTCTGACCGAAGACGTCGGACAGAAGGGCTAAGGGCTCCACCATGGGCAACTCTGAGGACCTCTGAGCAATCGCAGAAGAGCGTGAGGTCCACCTCGTGGGTGAGGCTGGCGTAGGGGGACTGCAGGAACCAAGCGAGCGCCCACTGGGCACCTTGCAGCTCTGTGGCTAAAGCATGGAGGTGAGCAGGATGTTCACCTTCAAGAGCCCCTCCTCGAAACCCAAGAGAGCCTGGCGACCGTGGGAGTCCCCAGCGAGAACAACGAAGGCCCACGTGGGTCCCCCTTCTTTGCTGCCCCCAGAGCCGTCCGTGTATGTATGTATGCTGTTGACCTCGCTGCTGTCATCGATCGCGAGTAACCATGGCATGTGCTGCAACGTGGCTGAGTGCCAGTACTTTTCGAGACTCCAAAACATGTTATTGATAGGTCTGCTCCAAGACTGGAGTAGAATGGAGCTGATGGGGGTGGTGTCGGGAAGAGGGCTGAACTGGCATCCTCCGGACTGGTACGCTGTTACCCCGGATACGTCGTTGATGTTCACCTGACCCGTGGGGAGAGATTCGCCCCGAGCATTGCCCGAGCTCTCCCCTTGCCGAGCGGCGCGTCGGGGTCTCAGAAACTCCGCCCGTTCTCTCCGTTGTTGGTGACGGGCCGTTGCGGGTGATCGTCGTCCTCCATGGCCGTCTCGGCGAGGTCGCTGTCCGTCAGCGGGCCCTCCGCTGCTGCTGGCAGGCGCAAGGACTTGTCCGCTGGCATGGCGGCTCCTCCTGCGATGCTTGCCGTACCTCTGGCAAGGAGCTTCTGCTGGCCTGGAGCTGCAGCAGCTGCCTCGAGCCTGCGCGCCCCTGCCGATGGCGTTGACCTTCGACCTCCCTTGCCAATGTGCTGGGGCTTGCCCGACTCCTGCTGTGCTGCTGCTGCTGCTGCTGCCGCTGGTGCTGCTGCTGCTGCTGGGGCTGCACTCGCCTGCGCTGGCCATGGGCCATGGCGCTGGCGTCTGAGCGGCACCGTGAGCTGGCATTGGCGAAACTGATGAAGATGGGATCTGCAATGCCGCCTGAATGGTGGACATACTTGCAGCAAGGGCCATCAATCCTTGCTGCAACTGCACTTGATTGGCTTGTCACTGAGCCAATAACTGTGGTTGTGCATTCAGCTGCTGCTGCGATTCGAATGGGCTCTGAAACGGCGGCGTCGAGAAAGGAGGAGTGGCCGTGCCGTCGACTGCCTCGAAGGACAATGAGACTGATTTCTCTCTTTCCTTGGCAGCCTCCTCCTTCTCCTTGGCCTCCCTCGTTAGGATCTCGAAAGATACGAGTGCCTCCTGCGCCTGTGAGAGATCTGTGGCAATAGCTTCTCTTGCTTTCTGGGCCGTCTCTAACGCAATCTCCGCTTCTCTCTCGGACTGCTGGGCCTCCTCGAGGCGCTTGGTGGCCCTGGTGATGTAGTTCAGCTGATTGCTGACTCTCTCCTTGGGCGGGTATGCGTACACGTGCATGACATCCAGAATGCGATGCTCTTGCTTTGCTGCTGCAAGAATGGCTTGATCTGAGCCCATCGCTGCCTGCGCCTTGATTTGCTTCTCGACCGCCTGAATGGCGTCCTTGATGTGTGCTCTGTGGGTCTCCAATTCTGCTGCACTCGTCGGCGGTTCGACCCATAGCCTGTGAGACTGTGCTTCCTTGAGCGTGGCTACACCAGCAGGAAGGGACTGTGTAGCTGCTGAGGGAGCCGATGCTGATGCTGCTTCTGGCTCTGGGCGATCTGTGCGCATTCGCTCTGGTCCCCTGGAAACTGAACGCCCATTTCGTTTTTTGTATGGCTTGGCAGGGTAACATTCTAGGCACCATGCAGACGAAGCCAACTGCTCTGCACCACAACGTGAACAGTACCATGACGACTGTGATCTGGCCCATGGGGGCGCCATGCTGCTGTGGTGCTCTGCGAGGAACTGTCGCGCTGCGGCGACGCGTAGAAGAGATCGTGCTGCTGACCTGCGCTCTCTGGCACGACGGTGCCAGGCAGGTTCGGCCTTGCGGCGTCCTCTGGGCGCCGTGGCGTGCGCAGGCACGCCCAGGCACGGCCTGCCCGCTGCCGATCGCGGGGCGGCGAGTCTGGCCGACCGTCCCGAGGAGGCGCGCGGACTCAGGGCCCGCTCCCCACGCCTCGAACCGGGACGGCGGCTGGAGGGGGGAGGAGGGAGGAGGGAGGAGGGAGGAGGGAGGATGAGGAGATGAAGGACAAGGAGGAGGAGAAGGAGGAGGAGGGGAGAGGGAAGGCGTCAATTAGGAGGGGAGGGAGGGGGCTCCGAAATTCGCATGATGAGCCGGAACCCGTTGTTTCGATAAAAGCCGATAGGGTATCCGGAAGTACTATAGATGTGGATATATATATATATACACATTTACTTACATCTACATATACGTATGAGTATGCACATACCGATGCACATACAAACACATACACATATGCGTGCACCTATACGCAGACATAGGCATATGCACATACGTATACATTCACATGCACGTACACGTATACATATACATTACAGATCAACAAACGTACACATCTGCATACGCACATGCATAAACATGTACATGTACATGTCCATGTACACGCATGTGTACCTGCACATGTACATATCCATATACATATACATATGCCTATGCATATACATGTACATGTACAAATACATACACACATATATACACATATGTGTGTGGGTGGAAGCGTGTGAGAGTTTTATCCAGCGAGGGCGCGGTGAGAAGGGAGGGGCCAGGATGCGTGAGGGGAAAAGGAGACAGCATCGGGAGTGCGAAGGCATCCTTGGCGTGTTTGAGCAGGCGCAGGAAGCGGAGAAGAGAAGGAACGAGGAGGAGGAGGATGAAGAACAGGATGGGCAAGACGGGGAAGAGGAGGGGGAGGAGGAGGAGGAGAAGGAGGAGGAGGAGGAGGAGCAGGAGGAGGAGGAGGGGGGGAAGGAGGAGGAGGAGGAGGAGGACGAGATGAGGGGCTAGAGGATTGCCGCCCGGGCTCATGGGACTGGCGATTTGGATGGGGTTTCGTTTTCCTGGTTGTTACCCGGTTTCTTGCACGACCTGCATGTGCTGTGGAATCGTGTTTTGCATACCTGCTCGCCTAGTGCATCTTCCTTTTTGTCCGTCGACTTGCACTGCGCAGGTTACCCATCAACGCCAGGTGCAATTGAACTAAGCATGTCCCGCCTTCGTACTCGTGACGGTGCCGCCATCTCGCCGATGGAGGGATGAGTGTATGTATATGTGTTTTTAGATAATTGTGTGTGCATATATATATATATACACATAATACATATATATATATATATATATATCCCCGTGCACGACGCCCGGGCGCCCGGGGCGGCTGCCCCGAGGGAGCATGGGGGTACCAGGGGCTCTGGGGGTGATCCGAGACGGTTCAGGACAGCTCCTCAAGAGGCCTCAGGAGGCCTCCAAACAGGCCGAAGATGCCCAGAATCACCGAATTGTCGCTCCAAGACGCCGAAGATGGTCCGCAGACATCTTCCCAAACCGCCCAAGACGGCCCAAGAGGCATCCAAGAGGACTCCCAAGAGGGCCTGCAGAAGCAAAAATGGCCCCATTCCCTCCGGAAAAAGTACATTTTTATAATATTCGCCCAGAGGCCTCCAAGCTCGCGCCACGACGGCCGAAGAGGGTCCCAGAGGGCCCCAAGATCGCACCAGACGGCCAAAGAGAGTTCCAAGAGGGCCCCAAGACGGCTCAAGTGGGGTTCAGGAGTGACCTAGAGGCCCCCAAGACAGCCCAAGAAGGCCCCAGGACCGCTCCCAGAAAGGGCTCACAGGGGTACCCGACCTGACATTTCCAGCTTTCCTGCCCAAAGAGAGCCCTCGGAGACCCCAAGAAGGCCCCCCAAAGCATCCAGGATGCCCCAAGAGGCCCCCCACAGGCCCTCGAGAGGCTTCCAAGAGGCCCCCAGGAAGCCGAAGATGGTCCGCAGACAGCCCCCCAAACCGCCCAAGACGGCCCAAGAGGCATCCAAGAGGACTCCCAAGAGGGCCCACATAAGCAAAACTGGCCCCATTCCCGCCGGAAAACGTGCATTTGTAATATTCGCCCAGAGGCCTCCAAGACCGCGCCAAGACGGCCAAAGAGGGTCCCAGAGGGCCAAAAGATCGCACCAGACGGCCAAAGAGAGTTCCAAGAGGGCCCAAAGACGGCTCAAGTGGGGTTCAGGAGTGACCTAGAGGCCCCCAAGACAGCCCAAGAAGGCCCCAGGACCGCTCCCAGAAAGGGCTCACAGGGGTACCCGACCCGACATTTCCAGCCTTCCTCCCCAAAGAGAGCCCTAGGAGACCCCAAGAAGGCCCCCCAAAGCATCCAGGATGCCCCAAGAGGCCCCCCACAGGCCCCCAAGATGCCTCCAAGAGGCCCCCAGGCAGCCGAAGATGGTCCGCAGACAGCCCCCCAAACCGCCCAAGACGGCCCAAGAGGCATCCAAGAGGACTCTCAAGAGGGCCTGCAGAAGCAAAAATGGCCCCATTCCCTCCGGAAAACGTGCATTTTTATAATATTCGCCCAGAGGCCTCCAAGCTCGCGCCACGACGGCCAAAGAGGGTCCCCGAGGGCCCCAAGATCGCACCAGACGGCCAAAGAGAGTTCGAAGAGGGCCCCAAGACGGCTCAAGTGGGGTTCAGGAGTGATCCGCAGATAGCCCCCCAAACCGTCCAAGACGGCCCAAGAGGCATCCAAGAGGACTCTCAAGAGGGCCTGCAGAAGCAAAAATGGCCCCATTCCCTCCGGAAAACGTGCATTTTTATAATATTCGCCCAGAGGCCTCCAAGCTCGCGCCACGACGGCCAAAGAGGGTCCCCGAGGGCCCCAAGATCGCACCAGACGGCCAAAGAGAGTTCGAAGAGGGCCCCAATGACGGCTCAAGTGGGGTTCAGGAGTGACCTAGAGGCCCCCAAGACAGCCCAAGAAGGCCCCAGGACCGCTCCCAGAAAGGGCTCACAGGGGTACCCGACCTGACATTTCCAGCTTTCCTCCCAAAAAGAGCCCTCGGAGATCCCAAGAATGCCCCCCAAAGCATCCAGAATGCCCCAAGAGGCCCCCCACAGGCCCCCAAGAGGCTTCCAAGAGGCCCCCAGGCAGCCGAAGATGGTCCGCAGACAGCCCCCCAAACCGCCCAAGACGGCCCAAGAGGCATCCAAGAGGACTCCCAAGAGGGCCCACATAAGCAAAACTGGTCCCATTCCCTCCAGAAAACGTACATTTGTATAATATTCGCCCAGAGGCCTCCAAGACCGCGCCAAGACGGCCAATGAGGGTCCCAGAGGGCCAAAAGATCGCACCAGACGGCCAAAGAGAGTTCCAAGAGGGCCCAAAGACGGCTCAAGTGGTGACCTAGAGGCCCCCAAGACAGCCCAAGAAGGCCCCAGGACCGCTCCCAGAAAGGGCTCACAGGGGTACCCGACCTGACATTTCCAGCCTTCCTCCCCAAAGAGAGCCCTAGGAGACCCCAAGAAGGCCCCCCAAAGCATCCAGAATGCCCTAAGAGGCCCCCCACAGGCCCCCAAGATGCCTCCAAGAGGCCCCCAGGCAGCCGAAGATGGTCCGCAGACAGCCCCCCAAACCGCCCAAGACGGCCCAAGAGGCATCCAAGAGGACTCTCAAGAGGGCCTGCAGAAGCAAACATGGCCCCATTCCCTCCGGAAAACGTGCATTTTTATAATATTCGCCCAGAGGCCTCCAAGCTCGCGCCACGACGGCCAAAGAGGGTCCCCGAGGGCCCCAAGATCGCACCAGACGGCCAAAGAGAGTTCGAAGAGGGCCCCAAGACGGCTCAAGTGGGGTTCAGGAGTGATCCGCAGATAGCCCCCCAAACCGCCCAAGACGGCCCAAGAGGCATCCAAGAGGACTCCCAAGAGGGCCCGCAGAAGCAAAAATGGCCCCATTCCCTGCGGAAAACCTGCGTTTTTATAATATTCGCCCAGAGGCCTCCAAGCTCGCGCCACGACGGCCAAAGAGGGTCCCAGAGGGCCCCAAGATCGCACCAGACGGCCAAAGAGAGCTCGAAGAGGGCCCCAATGACGGCTCAAGTGGGGTTCAGGAGTGACCTAGAGGCCCCCAAGACAGCCCAAGAAGGCCCCAGGACCGCTCCCAGAAAGGGCTCACAGGGGTACCCGACCTGACATTTCCAGCCTTCCTCCCCAAAGAGAGCCCTAGGAGACCCCAAGAAGGCCCCCCAAAGCATCCAGAATGCCCTAAGAGGCCCCCCACAGGCCCCCAAGATGCCTCCAAGAGGCCCCCAGGCAGCCGAAGATGGTCCGCAGACAGCCCTCCAAACCGCCCAAGACGGCCCAAGAGGCATCCAAGAGGATTCTCAAGAGGGCCCGCAGAAGCAAAACTGGCCCCAAGACCCAAAAATGGCCCCAATCCCTTCGGAAAGCGTATATTTTTTAAAGATTCGCCTCTTGAGCTTCCAGGGCATCCAAGACGGCCCGAGAGGCCCCCAAGATCTTCCCCAGACGGCCCAAGAGGGCTCCAAGACAGCCCAAAAGGACCCCAGGCGAGCCCAAGAGGTCCCCAAGACGGCCCAAGAGGGCCCCAGGACGGCCCCAAGAAGGGGCCCAGAGGGGGGACCGAAACGGACATTTCAAGCTCTCCGCCCCTAGAGGTCCCCAGGAAGCCCCAAGAGAGGCCCCCCAAACGCCCCCAAGATGCTCCCAAAAGGCCCCCAAGAATTCCCAAGAGGTTCCCAGGAATCCCCAAGAGGCCCCCAAGAGCCCCCTCCCCAGACGCCCTGAGGTACTCTTTTCGCTCCCAAAGCTTCCGGACAACTCTCGGCTTCCTGAGGCCCGTCACGGGCCCCGGGACCGTCAAACATTTACGACGAAACTCCGGGTCTATGGAAGTTGTCGGGACCCCGTGGACACTTCAGGAACTCCCCATTGAACGAGTCACTACGTGGACGTCGTCGTCGTCGTCGGCGGTCGTCATCGTCGTGGTGGTGGCGGTCGTCGTCGTCGTGATCGTCGTCGTCGTCATCGTCATCGTCGCCTTCGTCGTCACTCGTCGCCGCCCCCGTCGTCTGCGTCGTCGTCGATAACCACATGAGCGAAAACGAGAGCAGCAAGACGTGGCGCAGCCGTGACTAGAACCTAAGCGCGCGCGAAGCTCGCGTGGTTCTAGTATATATATATATATATGTATATATGTACGTATGTGTGTGTGTGTTTGTGGCGTCCACCGCCCTGTAGACTTCGCGGTCCTCCCCGTAAGTCCGTATTCGCCGCGCCGTATTTGTCGACCCCTCGAGTTCCGTCACTGGGCTTGTCGGCGCGCCCTTGTGCGCTATTTCGCTGTCCTCTTTCTCGTGGTCGTTCTCCTTGAGGTGAGCTTCCTCGACGGGCTACGTGGGTCCCAGTCCGCTTCTGTGGTCCCAGCGGTTCTTCTGGGCGCTTCACCGAGTGCCGCCACCTCGTCGTTGCGCGCGTGGCCGCGACGCCAAACACATTTGCTTATGGTTGTGTGTGCGTGTGCGTGTGTGCGCGCGTGTGTATGTGAGCGTGCGTGCTTGCGTGCGTGCGTGCGTGGTTGCGTGCGTGTGCATGTGTGCGTGTGTGCGCGTGTGTGTGTGTGTGTGTGTGTGTGTGTCCGGGTGTCTGTGTGCGTGTGCATGTGTGCGTGTGCGTGTGCGTGTGCGTGTGCGTGTGCGTGCGCGTGTACGTGTGCGTGTGTGTGTGTGTGTGTGTGTGTGTGCGTGTGTGTGTGCGTGTGTGTGTGTGTGTGTGTGTGTGTGTGTGTGTGCGTGTGCGTGCATGTGTGTGTATGTGGCGTGTCCCTCCCTGCTATTTACGCCCCGGTGTGCTTTATGGCGCCCTTTCTGCTTCCAACGCTCAGGCACGTCGGGCAGGGCCCTTCTGGCCGGCGTGTCACCGCGCTGCTTTCCACGCCCGGATATGCTGTATGACGGTAAGTGCAGCGATATCCTAAGCGAGCGATTCTAAGGGCCTGGCCGCGGCTCCGCGATCCGTTCTTGCCCGGCGTCCACCTCGTCGTTGCGCGCGGGGCCGCTACCGCCAAGCATTGTGCGTGTGTGTTGCCAGCGTGTGCGTCCGTATCCTTGTCAGTGTTTAGGTGTTCGTGTGAAAACGAAGCATGCGTATGCGTGCGCGTGTGATCATAGCTATCCAACAAGACTGGCACGTGAATTCTCTCTGTTGGATACGTGCGAATGTGTGCGTGCGTGTGCGTGTGTGTATGTGTGTGCGTTCGATGGTTATTCTTTCATCACCGGCTGGATGAGCGTTGAGTGGCACGCGAACGCGAGGCAGCGTGCCTGCGTGTGCATGATGGCGGGGCGTATGTGTGTGTGTGTGTGTGTGTGTGTGCGTGCGTGCGTGCGTGCGTGCGTGCGTGTGTGTGTGTGTTTCCACGCCCTGTCGCTGCGCGCGGGGCTGCGACGCCAAGCAATGTGCGTGTGTGTGTGTGTGTTTGTGCGTATGCAGGTGCATCCGTGTGTGCGTGTGTGTGTGTGTGAATGAGAGAGCGGGCCGTCCCGTCGCACTTCTCTTAGTTATCTTCGTTACTTTGTCTTGCCTGCTCCGCCGCGTTGCTACGCGCGTGACCGCGACGCCAAACAGTGCGTGTCCATGTGGGTGCGTGTCCTCTGCCATCCACGCCCGGATTTCTTATGGACGAGATCCAAGGCGGTCTGTGAGGGCTCGGGCTCTCCTGTTTCCCGCGCGCGCATCTGTTTTGGAGCCTTCTCCGCCCTGTCGCTGCGCGCAGGACCGCGACACCAAAATCTCTGTGTGTGTGCGTGTTTGTGTGTGTGTGTGTGAATGTATGTGTGTGCGCGTGTGTGTCTGTGTGCGTGTGCATGTGTGTGTGTGTGTGCCTGTGTGTGTGTGTGAGTTTGTTTGTGTGTGCGTGCAGCCTGGCTCGAGCCACGCGATGTGCGCTGGGCCCTGCGCGTGCCGCGGCGGCTCGTGGCACGCGCTCCGGAGCCCGCTGGTTCCGCTCCTGGCGGCGGCCGCCGCCACCGCCGCGGGCACCTCCGAGGCCGAGCGCCTTCTGGCCGAGCTGGCCGAGCTGGAGCGCACAGCCGCCCGACAGGGCGCCAGGATCGCCAGGCTGCAAGAGGAGGCCAGCGCCGTTGCGGAAGTGATCGGCTCTGGCGCGAGGCAGATCGAGGATCTCATCGCGCGCCAGGATGAGGCCTGCGCCAGGGAGATCGAGGCGCTGGGGCACGAGCTGGCGCCCTTCAGGGCGCCGCATTTCCAGGCCTCCCTGCGGGAGCGCCGGCTGCGCCAGAGGGCGGCCCGGGAGGCCCGCCGCCGCGGCGAGCTGCTGCTGCGGCAGGCCCGCGGCAACGCGACGGAGTGGCTCGACTTTGCGACCATGGCTGCCGTCGAAGGGCTCAGGGCCGCGTGTTCCGAGGTCATCCAGACGGCCGAGGCCACAGCCGCCCAGCTGCACGTGGAGGTGGCGCCCGCTGCCGCAGAGGTGCTGGCGGCGATCGAATCGTTCAAGGGCGCCGCAGTGCGCGAGGAGAAGTGCCAGGTGCAGCACCTTGGATGGCTGAGGGCAAACCTGCCGAAGCCCGTCGCCGTCAAGAAGAGATGCGCCAACCGAGACCTGTACACAGCCTGGGCAGGCTGCGACCAGGGCTGGAGCGGCGTGACCTTCGAGAAGTGCATGTCGCTCTGTGCCACAAACGCCCTGCCTCGCGGTTGCCACGGCGTGCCACCGGATGCTACTTGCGCCTTCGCCGTCTGGTTCTCGTCCTCCGGCCTGTGCCACTTGGCGAAGGCGTGCGTGCTGGAGGACTCCCACCCCGACGCAGAAGTGTGGGCCGCGGGCGGCCAGCTGGCAGCACAGGCCGAGTGCCCCTGGGCTGGCGCCCGGGGCGGCTGGTGGCACGGTGGGAGGCCGCTGGCCAGCGCGGAGGTGCTGAACGTCAGCGACCCCTCTGCGTGCCGGGAGGCGTGCTGCATCGACCACCCTGGGTGCGAGGCCTTCACCTGGTGGCGCGCGAGCGGGGCTTGCCACCTGCACCAGAGCGTGCGTGGGGCGACCTGGATCCAGGACCTCGAGTGCACCAGCGACGTCAAGCTGAGCAAGCTCGCCGACCTGCCGGCGCAGCCCTTTGCGGATGTGAGGCCGATGTTTGCGCTGACCGAGCCCGTCGGAGACGAGTGCCCCATCAACCTGGCCCACCGTGGCTTTGATGGTCACCTCGGCGGCGCATTCTCGTTCATGTGCACCGTGAGGATGGACCACCGGAGCTCGTGGACGGAAAAAACAACCGTATCCACAGTCTCGAGGCGGGACCTTGGGCCGCGGCTTCGTGGGTTCTGGGCATGTTTTCGCAGATGCCCCCGCGCTGAGCGTATCCATGCGACCGCCTACCCACGGTATAACGCCCTGGAATTCAGACCGCGACGGCGTGGATATGCTAATGGTTTGACGAACCAACAACGCACACCCATGCCCATAGGGGGGTCGGAGAGGGCTATGGGTGCGTGCTGTCGGATGGGGGTCCCCGCTAGAACGGGAGCGTTCCCCAGGGTCCGACAACCCGCACCCATACCTGTAGCCAGTCCTCCTCCCAACGACCCCCCCATGGGTATGGGTGTGTGTTGTTCGTTCGTCATATGTTTGCCGCTCGTGAGGAACGCGTGGTCGCGAATATTCGACTTCTCTGTGGCCCCCGACACTCAGAGCATCTCCGCCGGAAGCGTGGACGATAGCCTCGACCTGCACTTCACGGTCTACCGCGCGTGGTCGAGGCTGAGCACGGTTGTCGTGCCGGACTTCTTCGAGCTCGGCAAGGACCCGAGGCGGGGATTGTTCCAGAACCACCACCCGGGGGATCGATCTTCGGGGACCTCGGCAGGCAGTGGGTATGGATATATTCCAGGCGATCGCAAACATGGATCAAGGGGGCGTGGATTAGCGACGGGTCCCGTTTCCATGGGGAATCGCGGATTTCCGCAGCCGAACGACCGAACGAGGCGGCACCGTCCGCATTTTGGGGAGGGCACCTCCCCCGATCCGTGGATTTGGCGACCGCGCGCCAAATCTATTGATAGCTAATCCATGCTTGCGCGCCCCCGAATATTTGAGCCCCTGGGGCGCCCCACTGAACATCCATATCCCCGCCCCCTGGGGTACCAGGACCTGCCTGTCCCAGGCGGCGGGGGACGTGGACACATCCCCGCCTCGCACAGAGGAGACCACCGTGCTCTTTGCGGTGTCGGGGGCCGGGCGCCTCTCGGTCTTCAGGGACGGGCTCCTCGTCGGCCGGGAGGACGGCCACACGCCGCGCTGGACGTTCCGGCCGCACTTGATCGTCGGCGGGCAGTCCGGCGGGCACCGCACATAGCTGCTCTGCTATATGCACGTTTTGAAGCGTGACACGTGCTGCGTTCAAAACGTCCGTGTACAAAACGTGCATACGTCTTCAGTCTACGTGTTGAGCCCCGTATCAATACGCTACGTGTTGCGTGTTGCGCATCGGGGCAGCCAAGGCACCACAACTACACCGGCCAGGGCTTCCGCGGCACCATCCGTGGCATCAGGCCAGGGGGCTCCCTGGCTGCGCCCGCCGGGCTCTCCTTCCGTTCGGGCCTCGGACGCCGTGGGCCCGTCAAGGAAGTGGCTTCAGCCAAGGGGCCCTGTCTGGAGGGACTCGATGTATACGCCATGTCGTTTGGTGGGGCAGGGAGCCAAGGAGCTCGACGATGGAACTCGGTGTATATACGATCCAGCGTCCCAAAGATTGGGAAGCTGGGGCATCTGTACACCGAGCTAGCTCCTTGGCCGACCAGGAAACTGGGTGTGTACTCCGAGCCCCTCCCAGTCCTGGAGAAAACGGGTCCTGGGCCCCATTGCGTTCCCCTGGACCCCAGCTATTCAAGTGGCTAAAGCCATTTCGCCGATCCCCAGAAGGAATGAGAGCATGCTACGATCGTGGAAGTGACCTAGTGGGTCAGGAGCCTCTTGGATACATATGAGGGGCTCTCGGAATGCTTCTCAGGGGCATCTTGACGGGCTCTTTGTAGCATCTGGGGGGCTTCAGGGTGTTCTTGGGGGCCTCTTGGGGGCCTCTTGGGAGCCTCTTGGCGCCTCTGGGGGGCGCCTCTGGGGTCTCTAGGGGGGCCCTTGGGGCCATCTTCGGGGGAAAGGCTCGAAATGGCAGTTCGTATTCTCCCTTCTGAGACTCTCTAAGGGCTCTCTTGGGCCCTCTTGGGGGCCCCTGGGGCCGTCTTGGGGCCCTCTTGGGCCGTCTTGGGGCCCTCTTGGGGGCCGCCTCCCTGGCCGTCTTGGAGCGATCTTGGAAGCCTCTTGGGCCGTCTTTGACGGAAAAAACGAGTATGCTAAAAGTACACGTCTTCCCAATAGGAACGAAGCGATGTTTGCGTCTTTGCGCCCTCTCGGCGATACTCGTGGGGCACTCTTGGGCCGTCTTGGGCGCCTCGTGGGCCTTTTCGAAGCCATCTTGGATTGTCGCAGAGCTACCTTGGGCCATCTCGACGCTTTCTTGACCTGTCTTGGCGCTCTCTTTGGGCCCTCTTGGGCAGTCTTGGGGCTCCAGAGAGGCTCCGGAGGCATCGGAGATGCGTTTAGGAGCTCCAACCCCACTCCCCTCCCCTCGGCCTCCCACTCCTTCTGTCGGACCGTGACCCTGGGGGAGGGGGAAGGGGGAGGGGGACAACCAAATATTTCACTCGCTAATTCACCCCGGGCAAGCGGGGGTCGGCGGATTCATCCTTGCTCGCTTTTGTTGAGAATGGCGAACAGGCTCCAGCGCCCCTCTCCTCCCGGACCCGGTTCCCTCGTGCTGGTCCCATGAGAGTTTTTTATTTTCCCGGCGATGACAGGCGTTACCCTGGGGGGGAGGGGGGGGCGAGGCGGCCGGTAACGTCACGATTCGCGCCAGCGCCGTTCCCAAACAGCGACGGCGCGAACCGTGACGTTACCAGGTGGGGGGGGGAAACATTTTTTGTAACGGCCGTTATCGCGGATCCCCAAAACGCGCCCTATCCGAATCCGTACGCTCGTGTGCTCGATTCCAGCGTCCGCGGGCCGCTTCTGTTCGGGGGCGGCGCCCGGGACAGTGGGACCAGCCGCGGCGAAGCGCGGTTTGGTTCATAACGAAAGGGGGGCTGCGCCTTGAGGCGATCACGACGCCAGAGGTCCGGGCCCGACGGGGACGAGGGATGACGAGGAGAGAGGAGGGAGAGGAGGAGGGAGGAGAGAGGAGTGAGGAGGGAGGAGGAGGGAGAGGAGGGGAACTTGGGAGGAGGAGGAGGAGGAGGAGGAGGAGGAGGAGGAGGAGGAGGAGGAGAGGAGAGGAGGAGGAGGGAGGAGGAGGGAGGAGAGGAGGGAGGGGAGGAGGGGAGGAGGAGGGAGGAGGGAGGAGGAGGGAGAGGAGAGGAGAGGAGGGGAAGGAGAGTGACCCGGCGGGTGTAACTTGGGCCCCCCAGCCAGGGTCTGGGCCCAGGAGGTCACCTGGCCCAGCCGTGGCGCCGCCGGCTCCCTCCTGGCGATCAGCCGGCTCGACGACGAGCACTACTGCGCCGTGGTCCGCGCTGAGCGCGTGGGCATTGACCAGGCGGGGCCCCCCCCCCTAAGGCGCAGCGCCCTCCTCCTCCTCCTCCTCCTCCTCCTCCTCCTCCTCCTCCGTCTCCTCCTCCTCCTCCTCCTCTTCCTCCTCCTCCTCGCTGGCCGGCCCTTCCTCCTCCTCCACGCGGAGCGTGCCCGCTTCACCAATTTCGGGGCGGCGCGCCCCCGCCAGCTCCGCAGGCGGGCCCCGCCCGCTTTCTCTCTGTTGTGCTGCTGCCGGGAGGACGACGGGAGCCCGTCGCCTCGGCCTCGGCGCCGTTCCTCTGGGCCCGTGTGCTCCTAGCCAGCCGGCCCGTGGCGGCGCGGCCGGCCAGCGATGGCGACCGGCTGCGGGCACGTGCCGTGGCGGCTGCCGCAGTGCGGCGGCCTGCCGCTGTGCTCTGCGAGGGCTCGGGGCCGCGTGTGCTGCGCCTCGCCGAACATCCTGCCCTGGCCCCGAGCGGGCGGCGCGCGCCGCGGGCAGCGGCGCCCTTCGGGCTTCTGCCCGAGCGTCATGGTGAACGGCACGGGTCCCAGACCCCCTCTAGTCATGAGCAAGAATCACGACGGGAGGTCTTTCTCGTATTTTCGGCCAAGGTGGGCCCTCGACGGGCCTCGGGGCCATCAAAAACGACTCCGGATGAAAAACCGGTCCTGGGGACTGGGTCGAGGTTTCTGGGGGTCGACGCTATGAAAAGTCATGACGTCGGGGGTCTAGGTTCTGCTCGATCATCACGGTGAACGTCACGGGAATGGTTTCGTTGTGCGCGAGCTGGAGCACGGGGGGGTGGACGCCGACGTGATGGCCAATCAGGAGCACCGCCCGGACGATCCGAATTGCATGCTCGCGAAGCGGGCGGCGTGAGGCTTTGGCTGGAAGGCCGACTTTGTCCCAGCACGCCGCACGGCAGCGGGCGGCACCACAGGCGGTGTGGCCATCGTGGTGAAATCCTGGATGGGGCTACGCCGCGCCGAGCTCCCGAACGAGTGGGTCAAGATGCCGCTCACGGAGCGCATGGCCTTCTGGCATGTCGTTTCAGGCCCGCCGGCGGGATTCGTGCTCGGGCCCCTCTACTTACGCACGGGTGGCGGCATGTGCGAACAAGCACGCTTTCTCGGGCCTCGATCTTCGACCCTCGGACCTCGATCCTCGGACCTCGCCGCCGTCGATCCTCGGATCTCGATCCTCGACTCTGGGATCTCGATCCTCGATCCTTGGACTTCGATTCTCGATCCTCGATCCTCGGCTTTCGGTCCTCTTAACATCATCTCTTTCTCCTCCCACATTCTGGCCTCTGGTAGGCAACATTTATAATCCCCCCGCGACCCCGAACTTTATTATCCCTGTGGGATCAAGCTCCGTGGGACATGGTTATCTCGACAGGCTCTTCGAAGTGGGCGCGGCCGCGCGGGCAGTGCGCGAGGCCTTTCATCCTCGCTGGGGATTTCCTGTTCGAGCCGCGCTGCTTCGACCAGACCCGGAAGTTGTCCGCGGCGAAGGTGGCCGTCGTGTCTTCTGGGCGGCCTACATGTTTCGGAGCAGCCTCTGCCAGTGATTCGGATTGTTTCGTGACTTCATATGGCTTCTCAGCGACCGCGGTCATGGTAGTGGAGGACATCACAGTTCGGCCTCGCCTGGCCGTGCACCTGGCCTTCCAGGCCGCCGCGGCTGACGAGCGCGTGTCGGCGCTGCGCAAGGCCCGGGCGTTCCCGTCGCAGACCGGAGCCCGGAGCCGTTGGATTGGACAGTGCTCCCGGGGGAGGCCGAGAGCATCGATAGCACCGCTGGTCGCCGCTGGCCTGGTCGTCAGTTGGGGGATCTTAAGGCCCTCTTGAAGACCTTTTTGGGGCTCTCTTGCGGCCGGGACCGCCGCGACCCTTAGAGTTCGATGTTGTGGCGCCGCGCTTTGTGCATGAATGCGAATGCAATGCGGCAGGCTTGCGCCGTCGTGCGCGGGTCGCGGCCATGTTCTCTCGCGTGTGCGACAAAATAGATACGCACCAAAACAGCGCATGGTGTGTCCGCGTTGCATGCGGTGCGACATCTGCGTCAACACGAGAACCATGATTCTGGAAGGGTTGTGGTGTCAGAGTTGAATTCGCGTGTCGCCCAACGCATGTCGGCGCGTTTCAGTTGAGACTTTCGGGATGAGCTCTCTGTTTTTTGTCCAACGGTTTGTCTGTGGACCTTGTCCTGTAGGCATTGAGGAGGTGGCTCATCTCCGTCATGCTCCCGATGGCTCACCGGATAGCTCAATGGATAGTCCCCCCTCCTTCTCATTTTTTATTGTCCTCTTTTCCTTCTCTTCCTCCTGCTCCTCGATCCTCCCCCCCTGTTCCTGCTGCTCCTCCTGCTGCCCCTCCCCCTCCTCTTCACCAGACGCCCGACGTCATGATCTTTTCATAACGTCGACCCCAGGAGACCTCGACCCATTCCCCTGGACCGGCTTTTCATCCTGCGCCGTTGCCTCTATTGTCCCAGGCCTGGCAGGGGCCCCCAGAGGCCAACAATAGCGGAAAAGCCTCTGGTCATGATACTCTCATGGCCCGAGGGAGTCTGGGTCCGCCTCCTCTCTCATGTCTTCCTCCTACTCCTCCTCCTCCTCCTCCTCCTCCTCCTCCTCCTCCTCCTCCTATTGCGCCGTGGGCCTTGCCGAGCGCTCGAGTGGCGACCAGGTGGGGCGGTTCCCCGCGGGGGGGGGGGGGAAGCTTCTCCCTCGAGCATCGAGGCCTCGAGGCGCTCGGCACCTCGCCCATGGGGCGGAGAGGCCCCGCGGGCAAGCGCGGCGAGGGCGGCGCCCGCGGGGGGGAAGAGGGCCAACTCCCCGGGCCCCCTTCGGGTCGGGAACAGAAGTCATGACGGGCGGCGTTTCGCTGCTGTTTCCCTCAGGTGGGGCGGCAGCATCGTGGGAATCGGCAGTGAGATCTTGGTGCCCGAACACAGGGTAGCACCGCAATTTGACATCGCGGTGCCATGTTTCACCTTGCTCGCGCGCCGTCTGGCGCTAGGCTTCTCGCTCGCTCGCTCGGCCTCTGGGGCCCCTCACGGGTCTCGGGGCCGTCAAAAAACGATTCAGGATGGGAATTGGTCCAGGGGAGCGTGTCGAGATTTCTGGGGGTCGACTTTATGAACAAACCATGACGTCGGGGGTCTGGATCGGAGGGCGCCAACCAGAGCAGACACCTACATACACCGATGCTGGCCAGGCCCTACCTGAGCCCAGGATTGGCCTGGTCAGCATCTGTGTAGGTAAGTTCCGACCAAGAAAAATCGGCATCAGCATGCATTTTCGACGGTCCTCGCGGGTTTCTTGGATCGGCGCCTGACTCCCCCTGGCGGCGACTCCGCCTTGCGCGCTCCGCGCGCTGGGGGGGGGGGGTCCAGCGCCGATCCAAGAAATCCGTTCTGAACTCCGAAAGTTTATGCTTACGCAGCTGTTGATCCTCTCTAGTTGGCGTCCTGCCACCAGCGGGATCTCGCGGAAGCAGAAGCTGCCTGCCAGCCAAAGAGGTGGCAGGTCTTTGGGGAGGCAGCTCTTCTGGAGCTTACCAGAGGTCTTCAGCTCGGCTCGCCTCGGGGCCTTCCAGTTCGGGCGTCGTTTGGGCCAAGCTCCCGTGCCACGGGAGGGCAGCTGGCAATGTCTCCGAAGTGTGGTGTCCAGCCGTGGCCCACTGCCCTGCGTGTGGGCCCTGCGTACGTGCAGCGCCGTCTTCCTTCTTCCTCTCCTCCTTCTCCTTCTCCTTCTCCGTCTCCTGCCCCTCCTTCCTTCTCCTTCT